>JARJDR010008027.1:0-11786 GCA_030264135.1 Myllaena sp. GC000078 | reverse complement strand
TAATTATCGTTAATCTTATTCAATATGTTGTTCTTTTATAAATGATCATTGGTAATAATCAAGGTTTATATTTGTTGAAATTATAACACAATGGCAGTTTCAATTATAATGTATCAAATTAATTCAATCCCATCACTCAAAAAGAAATAAATTATCAGTCCTGAAGTAATATATGAACCCCATCTTCATTAGAAGTCAACTAGATTCTTTGAAGACAAACAGAGTGAGATCATACCTCAAATAATCAGAAAGTAACAGGTGCATGTTTATTGCACTCTTCGAAAACATGCTTCCAATGGAAACCCATCTCTCCATCAATCAGTTGCATGTGAGCGTCATGATTAACGTGTTTAATCAAGCCTCCAAAAGGTGCGTACTCTCTCATTGTGCTCACGTCGGCGAGCATGATGAATTTATGTTTCGCACGAGTCACAGCAACGGTGAGGCGACGTTGATCTTCCAATATATCGAACTTCAAAAAGAAATATATTAGCGATTAAAATAATTTCATTGAGAAACAGAATAGTCATACTTTGTAAATACGTTTGGGCTGAGATATATCCCTGGACTTCGTGCAAGAATAAAGAATAACTTCTTTATCTTTCCCTTGAAACTGATCAACGGTGTTCACGTCAATACCGTGCGACGATAGCAGGGACGACAGCTGTGCAACTTGCGCGCGGTACGGCGCAATTACACCGATGTTTGATGCACACACACCGCCCTGAATAAATTGAAAGCATAGAATTATTATTTCTTAAACATGCATGAACTTCATACCTTAAGTAGAGCGTGTACAAGAACGGTGATAATTGCACACTCGGAGGGATTCACACAAGTATTGTATTCTTTCTCGTCTTCGCCTGGTTGCAACCATTTGTGTTCAGTTCGATTTTTATTCCACACTGGTCCAGTATCCAAGAGAATCACAGCCTTGTCGAGCTCATCACTGAGCGCGTTGAGCAACCATTGTTCATCGTTGTGCAGCGCTGCCATGCTCTCGTATGTTGGAATGCGTAAATTTGCATTTCCCACCTTATCGTTGGCAATCAGCAATTGCCCTTTGTACGTTATTTTATTCGCGAGTGCAGTAATAGTTTTATTCATGCGGTAGTTCATTCGCAATGTTACAATAGCTTTCGATCGCTCGTTTCCGTTCGCCAAGCGCTCAAACAAACTCTCCGACATACCATGTTCCCTAAAATACAATTTAACTTAATTAAGATGAATTTAATAAGATGCTGAAACGTGAAAATTTGTTCAAAAACTTACAAAGCTTGGCGGTTTCGCACAACCGGTGGCAATTGATCCGGATCGCCAACAAGCACAAACACGGTGGACGCGTGCAGCGGTCTTAAAACGGAACACTGCAAAACTTGCGTGCTCTCGTCGACAATGCAAAAATCCATCGTGCGCATTGAGAGCAGCGGATGTTTCGAACTCAAACAAGTCACCGCGATTACTTTCTGTAAACAAAACATACTTCGAACTTCCGTTCTCATGTTAGAAGTTTCAAAAACATACCGCTTTATTGTAGATCTCGCTTATTTCCTCCGGCGTTGTACAATCACGAGTCAGGTGGTGCTCACTACATTGTTGCAAATCGGGATGAATCCGACTCGCGGCGCCTAAACGCATCAAATTAATCCCGCATCTTAGCAGACGTAGGCATAGATTATCGACCGCTGAATTGGTGTGACTTGTGATAAGCACCGAATAGTTTTGTTTGACGAGCAGCTGTACAAGTGCGACGAGCGTTGCTGTCTTGCCAGTACCCGGCATGCCTTTGATCATTAGGTAATCTTTGGCGGTCATCGCCATCACAATAGCGCGCTGCTGATGTTCATTCATTTGCACCAGCACCGGCGTCGCTGTGCTGAGCATCGCAGTTGGCAGTTTCTCTTTGAAGTTTGGTGTCGCTTTGTCAATGATTAGCTCGCACATTCTCTTCGAACGATCATCCGGTTCAAGCAGTATTGATAAGTTGGTAAAATAGAATGTGGTGGAAGACATCGAGTCATACGTGTCAATAATGAACATTGTGTTGACGAATTTTTTGCTTAGGTCCCTAAAATGCATCAATCTCAGCTTAGTATATTCCAGAAGCATCAAATCATATCCCTACCTATCTAATTCGATCGTAATAGCTTTGTAGTCCAGATGTGTGACTATTCCGGATGCAACAGCAGGTCGCTTCCTCGTGCTAATGATAACGTAATTCGATTCGCCGATGCCGGCTGCGAGGAGATTTCCATGCTTACAATTAGCCGTCTGCTTCACAAACGTCGAGGTGTAAATGCCGTTGCATTCGATCACTGCGCCGACTTCAAGTTTCATATTCATCAAGCAACATCCTGCTGACTCACTACACAAAAAAAAAAACAAATCAATCCCTATTTAACTTTGAATCAAATTCTTATCCTCACCGCACTTCCGGCGATTTTGTGTAGATATCCCTCACAGATTTTCCCTCTGTGGTATTTGCCTCCAATGCTAACAAAGCACACCAGTGATTGAAATATTTAACATGTGCTCTGCTGAGATGCCCGACGACGCTCTCGCGCATTTCCATCAAATGCGGATACTCCTCGATATTGTATTCTTCGCGTTTTAAATAAGTCAAACACAGTGTATTGTATTCACACCCCTTGCATGCACTGTGATGATTAATCGGCGGCGGTAGGTTGGCTGGCATTAACTCTTCGATGTCTCCTGTACTACGCTCCGTGAAATCTTGCGCGGCACGATCCGACACCTTAGGTTGACGTGTTAAATAGTAAACGACTTCATTTCGGAACATCACCAGATCCCGCTTTTCGTTCATGTTCAGGGACACATCCCTTAATATGCCTTCTTTTAAGTATAAAAGTAAACCAGATGACACCTTGTAGCCTATCTTGTTCATCAACATTATGTAGAGCAGCACTTGTCCACGATGCTGCAGCGACATGGAAGCTTTTCCGGTTTTCAATTCCAACGGTAACACGCTATCACCCACCCGGACACTAACGTCGATCTTGCCCTTAACGCCCAACTCCGGACACCAGATATTCTCCTCGATGTCGCACACGTCGTCGATTTTGCCGCGCCAATCGTCGGAGTTCAGCTGCACAGGGTACTTGCCGGCGTTGCGCGCTAGGTATTGCCGCATGAAGGTGAGGATACGGGGTATGTATATCGCCACTTCGGCGTCGATCTCGGGAATGGTAAATGACGACGGGAACATGCTGAAGATGATATCACGCGAAGTAACCAATTGTCGCGCAGCTAGGGCGATGGCACTCTCGCTTTGGAAATTCTTGCGGAGTGCTTCCTGGAGAAGACTGTGCACGATGCCGCCGACGAGCATGGCTTTGTTCTTCGGCGCAAAACCTCCAAAGCGCTCTTTGAGGACACTTTGGCGTTTGCAAAATAGTCCGTTCGCTATAGTCGTGCTCGAAACAAGGTAGTCTGGTTCAAAGACTAGCAGTCCATGCTGGTTGTCGACACGCCACTCGTTCATAATCCATTCGGCTTGAACGTAAACCGTTGATCCCACATCCAGCAAGCTATTAATCCTGCAAAGAAATCGTTAAGAGTTAGTCGAAATATTCGTCTATAGTTTTCACAAACAAACCATAAACCAGTTAACACACAAAGCGCCTTTTCATCAGTCTTCGTTGATATTAACTCCAAGTTAATTGTATTTCTTGTAGTAGATATAGCGGAAACTTTGCAGTGCTGGGCAATGTTTAAATTTAAAGTGTATTCCGCTGCAGCCTCAAATTGTTCATCCCAACTATCTTCAAACAGATCTGGTTCAAAAGGACTCTTTCGGGGCGTTCGCTTTGTCGGAGTTAACTTCTTAACCGGTGTCTTTTTTGAGTCGGTTAACGTGCTTTGGGCAACCGGTAGAAAAGTGGTAAATGTATTCGAAAGCGTAAAATCCAATTTCACTTTTGCTTTGGTGCCACTTTTAGGCGTGCTGCCCGAATGCGAGGGAACGTTCACTGGGGTTTTCTCGTTGGCGTTTTTAGCTCCTTGTGAAGTGTTTGAAGCCTTTGGTGAAGCAAACTCCAAGATACTCTTCTGCACCTGCTTCTTTTCAGAGCTCTTGCTTTTGGGCTTCTGGACGTCCACCCATTGGTTCGCGCCGCTATTACTCGGGGTAACTTTAACAAAATTTTGCAAAATTTCCACTTTAAAATTGTTTGCTTTTGCCGGTGATTGTTCAAACAACTTTATGGGCGTGCGCTTTTTCGGGCTGCGCACCGGTCCCTTCTCTGGTGTTTTCATCAACATTTTCACCACTTTCGGCGACTTTAATGCTAGTCCCATCTGATACTCTTGGAATTCTTCTGCAGAGACGTCGGCTAGTGAAACAACGCGCACACCTTCTTTCACTGAGCATGGCTTCTTTCGCTGTGGCATTTGCACATCCATCTCAGGAATATCATCAGGATAACAGCCTTTGCGCTTTTTCAGAGGATTTTCGGTGTCTAATAGTGTGGAATGTGCTGGACCAGCATTTGTTATGTTTGTTAAAACATCTTGCTTTGCGGGTTTTGGTGGATGTCTCTCAGGTGATGGAGGAATTGGATGTTTCTCAGGTGATGGCGGAATTATATCTTCATTATCGTCATCGTCCGCAATGACAATGACTGAAGGTTGAGCTTGTTTTGCAATTCGAGGAGTGGCTTTCTCTAACGTTTTAACGAAATTTAAGAGATTGCCTTGATTCTAAAAAACGTGATTTTGGAGATTTTGTGAACGGGAATCGTGATAATTACTTACAGCTGCCAGTGATTTCTTAGCGTCCTTCTTTGCAGGCATTGCTAACTTATATTTAACTGTTTAATTGTAAGATTATTAAACTAATAGCACGGAATTGCACTCTTCGCGAATTCACGACTGATGCGACTGATCATCTGTTACAATCTGTTAAATCCGCGCCAAAATCGCAATGTTTTAGGTTAGGAATGTCGCCAACTTTACATGGCGCCCTCTACATAATCCTGTCAACCTCCCCCGCAAATCCCACCATGGGGAGCGCGGAGTCTGCAGCTGGTTGCTCGCGAAACGTCAAACGGTATGTTGTATTATTTTTTCTAAGCGCCTTTACACAACCCAGTGCCGTTATTATTATTAAAAACCCCACGCATTCTCGTCATTCCCGCGTATAGCGCGTAGGCAGGCTGCTCGAAGCTGCGCGAATTGTGTTCCAGAATTGTTTTTGCAACGTGCGCATTTTGTTCGCGTTCGTGGACATCGTCGCCGTAGTGCTGGGGGTTCCGCGTTCACTAGTGTAGCATCTACGAGATAATTTAGGCAGTTACGTGCGAAGAGTGCCTACTGGTCGACCGCTGGCAACGCGACGACGACGACGACGTCCACGACGACCACATTCACCAGGACGTCGCGAAGATACCACGGCCTGGTGGAACGGCCCACCAAGGTAGGATGGCGGCGGGCAATAGCAGCAATGCGGGCGGCGGCAGTGGCAGCGGCAGCGGCGCCAGCAACAACATGGACGAGGAGCAATCGCTGCAGGAGTGCGAGGCGTACGTGCAGGACCACAACATCCAGCAGGTGCTCAAGGACTGCATCGTGCAGCTGTGCGTCAGCCGTCCGGCCAACCCCATCGCCTTCCTGCGCGAGTACTTTCAGCGTTTGGAGCGGGTTCGTAACTTATCAAACTATTAAATTCTACAAAATGCTGCCATATTTCAATTGCATTACTTCAGTACTTATGCATTTCGTAAGTAGGTTACGGGGTTGATGTTGGAATGCATCAAAACAAAGGATAAACCCTTCAAATTTCAATCGAATAGTTTGCTATTTTTATCCTTAAGGATGTTGATTGATTGAAACTGTTTGAGATAGGTCGAAATAATTATCGCGCGACCCCCAAAAAATGCATCGTCATAATTTACGATGTCCCGCGTTGTCCTTTCGTACACGGCGCGCCAATTCACTCCAATAGAACACGCATATCGACTGATTGAGTTTAATCAGGGTTTAATTAATCGCGTTGTATGGTCGGGTCTGACCAATCGGCACGGCACGGCACGTTAAAATAAATTTACATTCCAACGTGTTGAATGCTTACCGCTTAATTTCTATGACGATAGCGATTTGCAAATGTGGAGATTTTTGCTTTAGATAACGTTATTTTCGAGAATGCAATGCAATATTATTTAGTATAAGTAATTAAATAGAGGAAAACCCGTTTCACAATAATACTACATATTTTTTAAATAATATAAATATTTGTAAGCGTAAACATAAAAAAAAGTTATTGTTAAAGTTTAACGGAATACGTGACAATATAGGTATATTGGTAAATCGCGTTCTGTCGCCGTTCGAGAGGAACAGGTGGGCGATGATAATAAGCCCGATTGATAAAAATAATGTTGATGGAAGCAGATCGAACCAAATGGAAATAGCTTTTTATTGAAGCGCGGAAAGTTCGGCACTTAATTCCGTTGTTTATTACCGGATTGTTTTGTAAATTATTGCTATTCGTGCTATTGCTATTGTGATAACAGTATTGAATTATCAGCGTTAATTTCAACGTTTGTATATCTTTCAATTTTTTTCATTAGGGCTATTACTACAAACGTATACCTGTTGGAAATGCTTTGCATTTGCGTAAATGTACGTAATTATAGGGTGGTTTTGCTAACGTCACGATTCACGACGTTGTTCGTGCAAATTACGTCATAATTGCAAGCTATAATAGTCTGCATCCGACGACCTCAACCTTTCACCTTTCTACCTTTACGCATGACGTTCACATCACTTCACATACCCAACAAAGGGCACTAGTGTAGGTATATTAATGGATTAAAATAGTAATGGCAGGTTCAATGCGACTCATGGGTAGCTATTCCGAAAAATCGCATGCGTGACGCGCATTGGGTAGGTGGAAAATAGTAGGAAATGCTCGACGTAAGTCCGTGAACTTTAGCCGAAATAGTCGCGGTGCCTCAAGCCGAAAGTGAGAATGAGCGCAAAAATAACAAAGTTCAAGGATAGCTAATTGCCTCCCTTTATAATCTTCCTGCACATGGCTAAAAATACCCATCGAATACCTAATCAATCCACGTAGGCAAAGCGCTTGACTTCCGCTTTGATTTTCATTACGATCGAAATTAACCCTCGTCACCGCGCTTCGCTATTCTTCGGGCTTTTCAAACGTCACACTTGCCGAATAGTGAATGCGCAATTGGCCGTCGAGCGGCGTTGGTGTGACGAGTTTTGCGCTGCTTGCGCCCTGCCAAACCGAAGGAGTCGATAACCAAACGGTCAGCTCGCACTGCATGGTGGAGGCGCCGGTAGGCGACGCGTTGATGACGTCATTCGGTTTCGCGCGCGCCGCAACGGGTGCACGCGTGTGCGGGGGTGGGCAGGCGGGCGGTTGGTAATCTGCGCGCGCTCGTCAAGGTCGTGGCCCGGCGCGTTCACGCCACGACTTTCCCGATCCTCTGCCCATTCAACCACCCACCCCCATCGTCGGCGCGCCGTGCGGTGGCGACGATCAAAATAAAATCGTTTCGCGCGCGCAAAATTCCACATCGAATTCGTACCCGTCCGTCCGTTGTTGGCCGTTGTTATTGGCGCGGAAGTGGCTTCGCTTTCGATTCGCGAACGGTAGAGAAAAAAGGGTGAGCAGGACTATAAGTCGATTTGGGCATCGAGGAGATTGCATTGTGTCAGTGTCAAGGGAATACTCCACACGCGAATGAGTGTCTTGTGCAAAAAACAGTGCAGAGCAAACAATTTCATTTGAATTCAATTCTTAAATTGAGAAAATACGGGTAGAGGGTGGCAAATTCATTTATTAGGGTTCTCCGTCCAGGAATTGATACATACCGTAATAGGATGATGTTGACGCTCAGCGTGGTGAGTTATAAGAAAATAATTGCATATTCTTGAAAGCCTATTGGAATTCCAATTGGAATGTAAATTGAGAAAAATCGTAGCACTTCTTTGTTTTTCTTTGTTATTGAAAATAATAACAGGAAGAAATGGGCGGAAAAAGAGGATTAGGTCATTCGACGGCAACCGGAAGAATATCCGGCTGCTGTTTGCAAAGGACGACAAACTGAAGTTATCGGTTTTCCTGTGTTTTCTCTTTACATAAGAATTTTCCTTAAT
This sequence comes from Myllaena sp. GC000078, assembly GCA_030264135.1. NCBI lineage: Eukaryota > Metazoa > Arthropoda > Insecta > Coleoptera > Staphylinidae > Myllaena > Myllaena sp. GC000078. Next base: position 3,647 of record JARJDR010008027.1, on the reverse strand, counting down.
GCCGCGCAAATAATACCATAAGTACATATCATGGATATTTATTACAAATTGTTATGGCATTTGAATTCGACTAAAAACTTGGCAATTTTGCAATTATGAGGAAATTGAACGGATAATTTTGGAATTTCTCGCAATACGTTTTATTGCTTTCCACATTACGAATTGATTGTAAATAGCCATACGCGGTCCATGGCAATGGGAATGGGTTGGTCCGGTGCACGATAATAAGAGAGTAAAACGCATTAATCATTGGTGTTTACCTTGTAATTTGTCTTTTTGTTTGCTCGCTCCCGCATCTCGTGTGTCGGCGCAAATTTCAAACGTTCGACGTTTGTTTCGTACACTCGCGTAATTGCATAATTCACGGACACAAATAATTACAACGTTGTGGACTTTTATAAATATACTTTATATTTGGTCGCAAAGAGAAACGTTTTCAGAAAATGCAGCAGCTTTGCTACAATAAAAAAACATAATTCATACTTTATTCAAAAAAACAATTAGATATACTCTGGCATCAAAAGTACTTAGAACATTCGCATTTATGGACTCGAACACCAACAACGCAATCGTGTTTCGCAACATTAATAGAGGTACATATATGTAATTATGCAGAATTCATCGTACTCAATTCGGTCAAACGCATAAACCTAATTTGCAGCTCCTCTCCTCGCACAACACTAATAAGTTCACTTCAAATAGACAATATATATATAAATATAAATGTAACAATACGTATAGGTAATCTTCATCCTTAGGTATATGAATAGTGGTACAAATATATCGCAATCTGCTTTGTCCTTGCCGCGTCTTCGCTACGTGTTTTTCAACAACTTCTTATAACATATCAAATATATCCGTTTTCTTTCGCGCCTTTTTTCTTCAAAATAGATAGATACTTATTTGTATTTCTATTGATATACTCCCTGCTGATCAAAATACTTACGCTCCATGGCGGCCAACAGGCACGCACGCATCCATAACTCCTCATATTTTAATAGATAAATAAAAAACTAAGTACAATAATGGTAAAAATGGTGTGGTAGTGGCCGGTCCGCCGTCCATCGCCGTATCTATGTATCACGTGGCGTGCACCGCATCATGAGTACGTGCCGAGTATGTACTCTGGCTTCCACAGCTGGTTCGAGAAGAAGTTGTTGACGATGGCAATGTCGCGATCGTGGTCGGCGGTGGCGGTTACCGGCGCAATGGTAACGCTGTCGGGCACCATCAAACCGATCGGTATCAGCGGGTCGTCGACGAAGCGCCGCCTGCAGGACTTTGTCGACGCCGCACCCACCTTCCGGCCCGCACTTTTCTCCGTCGTCTTTTGGTGATTGTTATTCATGCGATCATTGCGCACCATCTCCAATTGTGTCGGCAGCTTGATGCGCTTTGCATCCTCATTGTTCTCCTCCTCGTCCTCGATCACCATCACATCATCGTCATCGTCCTCCTCCTCTTCCTCCGCGCGCCGCCGCCGATTCTCGGCCATCAGCGCGGCGAGTTTCTGTCGCTGCGGGCCGTAGCTGTTCAGACCGAGGCTGCTGATTAGTTTCTCGCGCTGCAGACGCACCCGCTTCGTGGTTATTACGAACGCGCTGACGAACGCCTTCTGGCACACGTCAACCGTGTCGCCCGCGGGCAGCACCGGCACGAGGTACTTGCACGTGATGCGGCGCGGCGAGCGGCCGGACGTTGTCATCTCGGGCAGATTCATGCGCGCGCGTACGTCCATGTGGTCGCGCAGAAACGCGTTCTGCAGGTCCGTATCGCCCAGGCCGTAGAAGTGTGCAAAGAGGCGGTCGCGCACCTCCAGCGGCACGCGTTCGTCGCATTTCTGCGGGCATTGGCAGAGTTCGTCTGCAATTTGCATTGAGTTGTTTTTTCAATTGTCATCATCGAATCGCATATCGTTCGCAGTTGTTTTGTTACGTGTGACATGATTTATGTATGAGGATGGGGTGTAGTGGTGTGGAAGAGAAGGAAGAAGGGTTCGTTCGAAACTGGGACAGTGCCGGACACGTGTGACCTTTATACGCGCGGCTTTCTCGGCATGTTTTTTTTGTTTCGGTCCGCGTTCGATGATTACGTTTTACGTACAAGGCCGTTTTGTTGTTGACGGCAAACCGGAGAGACATCGCTGATGTTATTGACGATCCGCACGATCGCAGAGACTTTACGTGCGCATATGTAGAAGTCCACACGCCACACACACGTGTCATGTGCACGGTTGTGTTGTGTGTTATTGCGTGTGTTTTTTTTTGTGTTTCTCAGCTACCTTTCCTTCTTAAACGGCACGACCTACATTAGGAAGGTCATTAAAGTGCGCGCCGCGTGCGGCGAGCTCGCGCGCGCTACGGCCGTCTCGCTCACGCGCGCGTTTGCGCTCCGCGAAATCGGTAATGCCCCTTCGTGGGGCCCTCGCGGCGCGCCTGTCGCGTGGCCCGTCCGTCCGTCCGCGGCCGTCGTCTGTGCATGCATGTAAAAGCGCACCGATGGAAAAAAAACATCGCGCAAACATTTAACACACATGCACAATCGAAAGCGCATCGCCACGCGCATAAGTGTTCGATGTTCGATCGGGTTTTCCTCTTCCGAAAAGGAAAACAGCAACGCGGGGGGGAGTTGTCATCACCGTCCAAAAATTCCCAGTAAACGCAAGCGGCGGTTTCATTGTTCGTGTAGATAAAAACACGCAACGAGTGTGACGCGCGATGACGAATAAAACTTGGGTCTGGTCGGGCGGGCATACCGCCGCCAGACGCACAAAAAACACCACCCGATTGATCGCTGTTTTGTTCATGCGCCCATGATGACGATGATGCTGATATTGATGACTTGTGCTTTATGAATATATAGGGCACATGCGATTGTGGGCGTAGATGGACAGTGTCAACCACACACATGTGTTTGCGATTTGTGTATGAGCATGTTTTTAGGCGCTTTTTGTTGCAAGCTCACCTGCGACCGTCTTGGCCGGAATCAGTTTGCCGGTGCGCGAAATGTAAGCGAGGCCGGAACTACGCAGGTGCTTCTGCAGCTTCCTCTTCGAGCGCGGTGTGCTCTTCTCGATACTCTGCAGGAGCGCAGCTGTGAGCGTCGCCATTTGCGCGCGGTTGCGTTGCGTGGTGTGTGCGCCGCGAGGAGACGGTGATGCGCCGTCGTTGTCGTCGTCGGCGTCGTCGTCGTGCGCGCGTTTGTTGTAAACTACGTTGGCAGCTGGTAGCGCGAGTATGTGTGTATCGTTATCGCTGACGATGGGCGGGCGGCCGTCTGTCCTGTTTCGATACGCGACTACCGCACGCGCACTGTTTTCGTCCTGCGCTGCTGCGCGTCGTGGAAACACGGTTTCCCCCACTGGTGTGCTGGGGGGACATATCGCCCGGTGGGGGAAAATACCGCCCAGATGGCGCTCCCATGCACAATTTGAGTACGATAATCACTTTGATTCATTATTACATCACCACTCGATTTCAAACCAAACGAGCGTATAAATGTGTTTTGTGTTTGATGCATAATGCGCGACCGAAACGCTTTCGTTGGATTATCCAACGACGTGTTGAATATTTATATTGGTGGCTAAGTAGGGGGGACTTTGCTTAACGGTTTGTTTATTTAACACGTGCGGGAGTTGGAAGCATAAT
>JARJDR010008024.1:0-31831 GCA_030264135.1 Myllaena sp. GC000078 | reverse complement strand
CCAAGGCCAAGTATTTTCATACAACAATGATTTGAAAATTCTCATTTGTTTAACGAAATAAGAATATTTAATATATAAGGTAGGTAAATAAAAATAAGTTTTTATCTATGTACATGTTTAGTAGCTAAAGTCACACATGCGTGAATTTTCAGGAAGGTTCTATTGGTACACCTCGCACATAAGTTTCTGTCCCGTGTAGACGTGTAGGGTAAATGATTGACAAAATGTATTAATATTAAGTAAATTTTATCAACTTTAAAAACCACAGCTGAAAGCTGCACGCTGCACGTGTTCAGTGAAATCAAATTTGATAGCACTGGAATATTCGCATCTATAATTAAGTTATCTGCTTATAATAATAAAACGAAAATAAGTAATCATTTTAGGAAATTTCTAAACTAAAGCTATGAAATTCAATTCTTTTAAAACAGTTCAAGTTAAGGAAAATGAACATTTATAGGAATACGCTGGTTACGATCAAGCTATTGCGGATTAAATTTGCTAATTTATTATCAGATTTATTTGCATTTTGCTAAATCATTATTAAATAAAATAAATATTTTTATTTGTAAATGGAAATGAGGGACACTGATGACCACTGAGCAGATGACTACCTACAACCAGTGCCAGACAGTTCAGTAAATCTGCAGTCATCATGTCTCAAAAACCAACAGCATTTATTATCGATTGTTTTATCGCTTCACCAACCTTCATCTCTTGACCATTACGGTTCGCGGTGGTGCAAAGGCGAGCAAAGATAAGTTTGAAGTATTCAAAGTCGTGCGCGTGCGTTTTGGTGACAATTTTTTATGTTGTACTCATCGCCAAATAAAACACGCATGCCCGAGAAACAATTCCGCAAGTCCTGCAACATTTCATTTCGATTTCCAACGTATTCGCTGCCTCGTCTATCTAATATGAGTTCGCGAAGTTTTATTGCACTTTGCCTCTTGCCTGCATTTGTTTGCATTTCAAGCGAAACGTTATATTGACGAAAGTTTGCGACGACATTGACGACGAGCACCGCTGCCTGCCTTTAAATTGCGAATTGCGGACCATCCTCTTCAAAGAAGGTCTATAAAGATTGAAAAGACAAAAGTTGACTGCTGCCGGCTTTAAATACGGAAATGCGAGCATCACTCCCATGACGAATGAAAAGTATTATACAATACATACACACATGCAAAAGCAACTATCCAGCGGTTGCTGAATATACAAGGAAAGCAATCGAAATGCGTCAGCGATCACAACCACCGCAATCGTCGTGTTCGAGGACAATCGATGATGTCGAATGCGAACAAGTCACTGAAAAGTTACGTCCAATTCTAATATGAATATAAATAAGAAAAAAGTAGGTTTGGTTTGAATTCACATCAAGTCAGATACAAACAATTTTAAAACTTGTTGGCACATCAAATGTGGGCTTGTTTTTCACCGTAAATTTTAGAACAATTAAATGCCAAGCTACATTCTGATAATTAATGAATTATAATGGAAATTTGAAATATATAAAAAGTGTATGTATGGTGAATTCAGTGGCTGTTCGCTGGTCTTTTTCCATTATGGCTTCACATAGAGGAAAAGCAATTAGATTATGAGCTTAAAGAGTTGGAAATCAATGCATTAAACAAGCGCGTAAATGCTGATATTATTAAATTTGTTTAAGTCTATTTTATTTATATCAAATGCTTATTCTGAAATTTTACCCCTTCACACGCAGATATAGTCGCTACTGTAAATGCATTTAAATTTGGATTAGTCTTTCAAGTGTAAAAGGATTAGTCATATTACACATCTATATCTAGTTTTCGGTGCGAATTATGAGAATTCTACATCTTGAGTGCCGCACCATGCATATGACATGGAACAGCATTCTTCATAACAAGCGCGCCCGGCAGCTGTCAAGCTGAGCCCACCATCGTTGTCGACGAAGACTACAAACTCAAACGTGTGCAGGCGGTTGTCACCCTTTACGCCTCATTAGATCGTCTCGCGAAAAGTGTAAATGTAACTGGCGGTGGAGATAATTGTCAGTGGCGTGGTATTGGGGTGCGGGGGAGAAAGCAAGCGCAACTGCAGAGCCGAGTGGCATTACACTGATGGCACTTCTGGGGCGCTCCGGCGGCCAGATGAGAATTATGACGTAAAACAAGAATGGTGAATTTGTATTTGGTGCATTTGAAGTAAAAACGTATTTGTTGCCATCTTCCACATTTATATTACACAACATGCACACATTGATATTATATCACTAATTTAATATTATATAACAAATTTAAACACTTTAGTGAATAAAATGTACTTAACTTGATTTGAAATTTCTAATTACGGGCTTTGCATTTAGTATTGAATAGTTTATTAATAAATTGATATCGTTTATGGTTATGGAGATTTGTACATAACGCACTTCATTTCGATTTGCCTAGTCTAGCCACAAATAAATACAACATGCTTTTCGACCGTTCTACAATATTTCTACCCCATGAGCTACTGAATGTTCGTAATGCGAAACAAATTTAATAAAAATTCAATTTACATAAAGATTTTCCCTTGCGCACACGGAACCCTAAACCACGCGTAGATTTTGTGTTTGCATTTATCTTTGCTATACTTTCATCGCGAATACACGCGAATAGCGGATAACCACGTATAAACTCGTCAGGCGTACGTGTATTGCCGAAAAGGAATCTTAAAAGAAGAGGCGCGCCACACGTTCTTCGAAAATTCAATGAGCCAGAAATTATTGTATGCCTGTGATTTCGTAATACGAATGCGTCGATCAAACCCACCTATTTTCATAGCGTATTTTGAACATTTTATAATATGAAATATTATTAACTTAGTTATGTTTTCTTTAGATCGTTGGTCCATCATAAAAGTCACAAATGCTGATCTAAAGCGGAAAGGCTTGGTATTTAATGAGCAACATGTGCAATACGTATGCATTTTCCAGCTAAAGATCATGGTTTCGCTTTTCCAACTCGTGCGAATGGGTGGGTGGTATTCGTAATTATGTCAGCTTTTTAGTATTATATATTTCCATATAGCTAAAGAGAGATATTTAGTTTCCAATAATTGCAATTAGTTTAATCAACATTGCAATTAAATCAAACAAATGCTATTCAGATACAATTAATTGCCAATCCTAGTAAATGCATTGTTGATAACAACTATGTATGTGATACCTACGGTAATTTTCTGCAATACAACAAAATGCTTGCGAGATTTCGTACCATATGCGGTGGCTGGCTATGAATTCGCGTCCAATATTTCAGCCCACCATTGCACCAGTGACATATTTTCATTAGTCCGTTATCTGTGACTGCTCTTGCCAAGCTATGTTCATTACCCATACATTATGAATGCAATAATTGCATTCGAGTTCACGAGCGTAGCATGATAATGGTGATTAATATTTTAATGCTATTATCAATATAATCCAATTAATTAATTACCCAAATGTGTAATTCAATCTATCTATCTATCGTTAACGCAGGATGGAGAGTGGAATGTATCGAATTGGTTGCTTATTCATACAATGATTATGGCTGAATTAATGTATCTATTTTCGAATTATGTTTGGTTTAGTGCATGTATCGTCGTTGTGTTGTACTTAGAGGTGATGATAATCAGTCTGCACATTTACGGAATATGTACACATACTGGGTGTTAACTGGCATACAATGTGATGTTATACCAAATTTACAATACGACTTCAAAGTGTTAATATTCGTAATTATTGATTATGAATTTTCACACATTTCTGGACTTAATGATGTTTAGAATATTTGATACTTGTCTGAACAATATATAAATATAAAATATATAATATATAATGATCGCGATATGCCGATATAAGTTGCCTTTCGTGGTTAATGTATCCACAAGTTCACCACTTTTAGTTCACATTCGTGTCAAACGCAGAAAGGCTTGGTCGCACCAACCGTATTCTGCAGTTCGCCAACATGAGCAAGCAAATGCTAAATGTCATAATGACTTTTAGTTGCAATCGAACTTTTGATTATGTCTGAACTACACGAAACTGCTTGTTTTATGACCGCCTGGTCGGTCGCATTTGCGTGTTAAACAATGTGTCCACGGAAAAATTCTTCCACGACTGGCGAAGAAAAGCGGTTTGCGTTCGCACGCAGTGGTATAAATTCGCTATTCGTGGACAAATTAACTGGAGCATTAATATGGGACAATCATGATTAAATTATGCGATTTGCCTCATTATACCGACAAACCGGCAAACATTGGCGCTTGCCTCAAGACAGGAAGATATAGCACTATCTAAATGCTCGCGATTGCTGCGCACACGTCCGCATAGCGATTCAGATAATTGCATTTTTGTGTGTCAACATTTTTCCAATTCTCGATTTGTGCTTGCGTTGGAATCGTAATTGGTTTTGTCAATATATTATTTGTATATTATGTCTTCCCAACTCTCGACTTGAATCCAAAGCAAATTACAATAAGTAATATGAATTCAATACTTGATTACCTTTCTTCGTATTTTAATTTTGAAGGTTTTCTTTTCGTTAATATCAAGCGTGTATCAAAAACAAAATCTTGGGGTAAAGTTATCTTGTCGAAAATTGTCACGTCATATAGTATTAGTGTAAGTAGAGCAAAGAACTCCGCAATGACAATAATCACACGCGGGGGCGGCCTCGTTCCAGTCGCCTCGCAACTCTCACGACCGGATGTGGTGGAGGGCGAGCGCGCGTAAATACCAGACGGGCGGGCGGCTGATGCGGAGGCAGACTCGCTGCCGGCAGTTAGTCGCACCGAAACACCGATGATGGGTGTTTGCCCCAGCGTTTTCCTCCCGGCGCTACTCTGCTCCGAACCAACCCCGTATTAACTGCTTGCTTCCGCCGTCTTCTATTATATGACACGTGCTTTACACGCGAACGAAATAACCTATTGCCAGTTCAACAATGAAAGTTTAAACTTGATAAATCTAAGAACAATTGGTGGTATGTAATTATTTAATAAATCTTCATTATTCAAATTTTCCGTACTAACCGTACTAACTAACCAACACTAACTAATGTATATAAAAAATAAATTATACTAAAAATATGGAAATTGAAGCAAATCTTCGTATTATTGCAGTGCTTCTTTCATGTAAGTACAACACAAAAATCTTTTTTAAAGCTTTTGTTATGATTTCAAAAAGTTGAATTTATGTGTTAGTTTGGTTGTTGATCCACAACAATTTCAGGTAGTATGATACAAATTTATTGACATTTGCACTTTTGGCCGGGCGGTGTGCGTAATGATGTCGTGATTTAGTATCATGCTGGCAGCGAAACCTTTACATAAAATAATGCAAAATACTGTCGGATGTCATAATCAGTGGAATTCATTAAATTGTGTGAAATTTGCTGTCATGTAATAGTATATACCCGAATATTTTCAATATAATTAGCGCCATAAACTATCTACCAACCAACCACCACTATAAGCCATCTTACCGCAACAGAATCAAGCGGGGTAAATGCGATTTGGCTATCACTATTACCTTTACATGCCGTGCATAGCCGTTAATTTTTATTTCGCCCCATAAACATCTGTTTAATCTGCGGTGTTTTGACGGTGGTTCCTGTCGAATATTTGCAGCTAACGACAATGGTGTTCTGTTTATTACGATGCGTTTTGTTAAGTGGGCTATAACAGTTTACACTGATTTGCTAAACAAAACGCAAATATTTGTTAACTACTTATTTGAAATACGAAAAAATTAATATCAATAAACAAACAAAATGATCGCGGAATGAAAGAAATTGTAATCAAAAGTTTTCACGTAGAACAATTACAAAACTTAAAAGCTGTGCGCAAAACAATGACACAACGAAGGCAAACGCAACTTTCAAACTCAGCGACAAGAGATTTGACTATGCGCTGACGAAGATAAAATCGCTATCAATTTTTCCAAATTATAATACGTGCTGTCTTTCCATCTCACAATCGGATAAAAGCACAAAATGCAGAAGGCAACGTTACGCGTGTCGCTTTGTTGTGCAATACCGTTTCATAGTTGATCCTAATAACAGTTGAATATCTTTCGGCAAATTAGCACAATGCCCATTAAAGCCCGGAGCTCCAACCCTTAGAGCTGCAAAGCACTCTATATTTTCATATGTGGTTTTCAACAATTAACGTATTCACCGCTGTCGGTTCGGGGCGCTCCTTGCGTCCCGTCGTAGCCTTGCTTACCGATCCTGCTTTCTCGTGAAATTCTGCGCGCCCCACGAGATACGTTTTAACTCTTGGTTTCGAATAATGTTCCACAAGCGTCGTAACTTATGGCCGAGTTGTCTTCCGTCTTATGACCGTACAGTTGTGGCGTACGTGCAGGCGTCGGATATCAAATGAAGAAACATTTCAATCAATATTTTATTTTTGCTTGTTTCTATATTTATGTACCTAAGTAATGCCAGTTCAGATAAATTAGTTTGAATCAACTTAAACAATTTTTACTATCATAGATATTTAAATATAATCAGATTCGTGATTTATTCCTTTTATTACAAATATTACTTTTGAAAATTTTTGTGCAAAGTAGGTAATTACGTCCAAGTAATTCAGCAATTGTCGTTCATGCTTACTAAATGGCAAATACTTGCTACATTGCTGCACATATAGTCTACCTATGTCCATGCCTACTCATTTAACTGATGTGAGATGTCTCGTATTGATCGTATTGAACCTTTCCTCGCCAGTGATTCGTGACAATTAGTGATGATACAGTTTGAAGCTTTTTCTATTTAATAGCCTGTGTTGAATATTATTAAATAATAATACTCAATGCGTTTTCATTTCCAAAGGGCGTGCTTAAAATAAGCCGGTTACTTACCGCGTTTGATAATGATGTTTATGAACAGGGCGGTTAATAATTGGCGAGAAAATATTACACGTTGTAGCACTACAAATTTGTAACTCTTTTGTTATATTTATAATTTAAAATCAGACATCCAACTGCAACGGTTTTATGGAGTATATTATTATCCTTTAGTGCAACTTAAAGGACTGCAAGAAAAGATACATTCATTCAATAATCGATGGATTGCATCATTCCCTGACGAATTGCAATGAAACGAGGTGAGCGCATACTCAATAACCTCATGACTCGTTAACGCTTAACGAGACCCTTATCTTTATTACAAAATGATTCTAATGCAGACCTAACAATGCATTATGCACTATTCTTACATTAAGTTTTTAATTGAGGTATTGTTAGTCTTAATTGCAATTAAAAAGATAGGTGTTTGTGTGGATGTTGGGTATACGTGAATGAGTGGGTAAATGCTTCTACATACTACGGATATTTTCGGCAATTTACCTTCTTGGCGGGGACCATTTTGCGTTTCGAGCGTGACTAATATTCTCGCGAGACTCATCTACCACACATCCAGGAGACCAAGTTCGGGTGAAGGGTGTTAACGAAGGCGAATGCAAACGGACATAGGGCTGGCCCTACACTGTGGGCGTCTAAGCTGAAAGTTATGTTAATTACGTTTAATAATATTTATCACTCCCTTTATAGCACTATTCTCAGTCATAATGTGGTGTCTAGAGAAATGCTGAACTTTGCGCAAAAATCTCCTTCCTTGCTTACTTGGAGAACAACACCAAGGCACTCATTAATCATGAAACTATGAAAATTGGCATGTCGGTGCTCAAATCGCCCTCTATAATGTCAGCTAAAGACCTTTTACCCGAGAGTTGAATTAGTTGTATGGCGTTAAAACCTGCGACATTCCTTTCATACTGAATGTTGCATGAATATTATTTTTTAAATTATTCTACGTTCGCGTACTTTGGAACAAACTCGCAATTATACGTCCGTACTTACCTTCCCTGGCTTTCAATTACTTTGAATATTTATATAAATAAAGGAAAATACAGCAGTTGTTGGACGTGAATGAGGAAGACTTTACATATAAGTTGTGCGTGAAGATGTCGTCGCTTCGGTAAAAGTTAATCCAAGCAAAGAGAGGTATCCAGTTTAAAAACTTTGTCCGGAACATTTCTTAGAACTTACCTTGATGTCGTTTATTTCACACTTTACCATTATACAACACTGTCAGACCCGGTTGCCAAATTTTAAACAAAAAAATCACTGTTACTCCCATGAATGTACATACGAAAGAGGCAGAGGGCTGAGCTTTTATCCGGTTGAAAAGTTTTGTGTACCGAACAAAGTAAATTATTTTGTAAACATGCTCTTTTAGTTTAGTCATATGCAAGTTTTAAGAGGTTGACATCTTTGCTGTGATACTGTAATATCAATATTAATTAAACCAATCAATTTCACTTAGCAGTATTTAATGGCAAGGTGATTGGCTCATCTAAATATTAGCAGAACCGCTTACAAGTGTGTGCGTGCAGGTATTTAGAGTACGATTATGGCTGATATGCATTGCAAATGTGTCAACTATTTACTGGCTCCAAGCCAATTGCTAACGTATCTCACACGCTTGGCATCTAAAGGTAAGCCATTAAACATTTTCCAACAAAATACATTAGTGCCAATGAAAATGGATGCCAAGGACTCATATCCATTTTATAATATACCATAACACAAGTACGCGGTAGCTATAAATATTTCAAATTTGTATTTTGTAGAAAACTATCGGCCATTAAAATAAAATCAAAATTATGTTTTTCAAAGCATACATTTTTCATATTCATGCATGCAGATCGTGAACTCTCCAATTAATTTGATTACTTTCCAATCTGTAAACGTACCGTTTATGCGGCGAGGATAAAAGTCGCAAGAAGAACACTAGTATCATGATTACAATTTTGTAAATGCATTATTAGCCATAATTAAATAAACTCGAGTAGGAATAAACTTCTGACATGTCGTTTACACAAAGTTCATTTTATTAATTATAAATCTAATTAATTAATAAAGATAATGTTATGCACGTAACTTTTGTTTCTTTGTCAGTGTGATTTCATGAATGCATGCATTTAATTAACAGACCTAGATAAAGTATGGTGTTAACAAGTTCATACGAATTATTTATACTTTAAATAATTATATTTATTTTTAGAATTATACCTGATTATAATAAAATTGTAGGTATATGTGTCATACATTCGTTATACGAAAAAGCTTTCTTCCATACAAAGTGGATCAGAGAAGGGTCAGTCTTACCTATTTCGGCATTATCAAATTTAATGGGCCGCAATGTTTATCTTAGATTTATTGTTCTAGTTGTTATATCTTTAGGACATTCACATGAGACACGACTGTTATTAACATTCTCCTAGACGTTTCAGATTTATTCCATAGTTTGGGGTTGTTTTTTTAATTGGAACAATTTGAGCGAATTTTATAGAGTAGTTGATTCCTACACCAACATCCTGATAATTTACTATCGTATTCTATATCAAATCATGATATATTGGGTGCGCTCGTTAGTTTTGCGGTTGACATATTGTGAGCACAATAATAATATGATAATTACATTTCGGCGAAACAAAAAATACAGAAAGTGTAATGACGAGGTTTCGGCATGAACCAAAGTGGCGCACTTGATATACTTTATATTCCGAAAAAACTCCAGGATTGAAAATGCACCGACCCCAACTTGGTAATATGATTTTGTTTAAAAAAATTATTGATGTCTATGACAATAATGACAACGCGTCACGTCGAATCTGTTCAGACCGTGGGTGCGGGTGAAGGGGTAGTGATATACAAAAGCCTATACAACTCATATTTATTGTTATTTTCGCATAGAAATCCATTCAACCACATTCACTCTATATTGCTGCAAGATAGTCTGACCTGCAAATACGCACTTCCGCGCAATGGAAGAGTCTGGGCGAATGACAGCGTTTCTACGACAGGAGTTGTCTCTCTTTGCAGACCCCTTTAATACTGATCACCACAACCAGCATACAGCCAGTGCTGGCCTGCAACAAACGTCACCAGAGTCAAGCAACAACCATTGTCCGTACCACGACGATGATGTACAGACAGTGCCCGAGCGCGATGATGCTCCAAAGCCATGTGACACGGACACAATCATTGTGCTGGAATCATACGAAGACGTTCCCGTACTGCGCGTGGATGAGAGCCTTCTTAGCGGTCCGCCTCGCTATCGCAGCATTCATCCGGATATTAGCGCCTTCATCAAGTACAGAAGGTTACGGGAAGCCGCTGCTGGTGGCACACCGGAAGGGTGTGTGCAGTACATGCAACGCCGTGATGAAAAAATATCTGGCTGTATTGGGTTTGGCGATTCTATGTGCGACCTGGGAAACGAAGGCTATGTTTGGATAGGAGATACTATTACTAATTGTGAAGACATGGAGGATCTAATTAGTGCATCGGCTACAAATCTAACAATATCTAACGATAGTACAATAGAAGAAGATATTACAGATACTACAGATAGCTTGGCTTATCAGGATGATGTGACCAGTGTGTCCACCTTGACTGGAGTGACCAGCATGACGAGCATATCCAGCGTCACCAACTGCACGAGAGAATATACTACCGCAAACTCGGATGACGACCTTGTTTAATCAAATAATGATAAAATTGTTTCAGTTTTTATAAATATAAAGTGTGCCATTGTTACAAAATAATTTTTTATTTTCGCCGTAATTAAAAAAATTGTCATATAGGAATAAAATCATTGTAGCGTTGCACTGACATCCTTCGCCTGGCGTCGCGTCTAAATCATGCATGAGAACGCGGAGATCCATTTGGAAGAGCCGACGATGCTAGGTGAAGCAGTCGCCCCTAATTGCTTTTTATAGCGCGACACGCTCAACTTTTCACTCTTCCCAACTCACTGAACCATGTGCTGCTTCATGTGCTTGCATTAGCATTGACTCTCTGATGGGACAACACGAAAGCATAGCGCAGGATGCATCCGTGTATGAATCCGTGTATACTTAGGCATTTGTGGTTTGGGTGGCTGTTCCGTCAAGGCGACACAGCCGAGAATCTGCGGTCGTCGATTACGTGGTAAACACGTTACTTTACTTCAGTTTATGGCTACCTGCACGGCGACCACCTGCTCAACACGCGAATTCTGCACACGTAATTTGTGCGTACTTGCATAATGCGGAAGTTTAATAAATAATAACTTTGCTTTTAGATGATATGTTGAAGGAAATTTGTTGGTTTAATTTATATTTTTTTAGCGATTTAATGAAATGCATAAATAGCAAGTGTAAATGACTGTACAGTGGTTAATCTCATTAGTACCTATTATTGTTATGATTAGTATTTAATGGGGTGCAACGGGGAATTTTACATTACAACGTTCGCGCAAGGCTTTCACTTCGATCCAACGTGTATCATAACAGTTGTATTATGGAACAATTGTTAGTCGAGTATTATAATTACAATTTGACACGATACTCGCTAACATGGAGTACTATGCTTCATTGTTTCTGTTCACACGAATCTTGCTGAAAATTATTAATAAGGAAATTCACTCATTGCATGCAATAAACTTGGATGAAAATAATTAGGATTAACATGGATTTTTTCAACCTTAATTATTGCAACTTAAATATGACAATATTCATTTATTTATTTTTCTCAAATGGGGTTGAAACTAATCGGGGCACGTCCTAGTCTTAGAATAATGTGATTGATTTTTTAATTGAATCATAGGCTGGTGCTATTTAATTTATGCCTAATTAATATCTCACGCTCAAATTTATTGAAAAATATAGAAATTTGAGGAGTAATTTGACACATTTATTAATTTTGGAGCGATAGTTATTTAATTAGTATTTTTGGTTATTTTTTGTATTCTGTGACAACAATAGAGATTAATGACATTGTATCACAAGTATAGAGCCGTGAAAATAACGAAAAGATGTGTCCTTAAATTTTATGATACCTTAATCATAGACATTGACATGTGCTTGCAGAAAGCGGTGATTCAAAGGATATTTCATCTAGTCATCTTCTGAATTGCTGAATTTCTCTTAACCCACACAAGTCATGTGATGGTGTGCAGAGTTTTATAGTTTGCCAGATGTAGTCCATATAACAAAATGCAATTAATGTTCGGGTTCTACTCAGGTTATCCTGTGCTAAAATACAGTCTTGTATTTTTTAAAGAGACGACAAAATTTTTCTAGAGAGGTTCATATCTTAGAAAACGAAGTCTACCTAAGCGGTGGGTTATAAGTTGCAGTTATTTTTCGAGCTGTCATCAATAAAGTTTTATATACAGTCATCATTGAATAAATTGCTTCGTTCAAGCATTTCATTAAATTATTTTATTATTTATTAAATTACAGTCACTAATAAATATCTAACTAGGTATATTTCTCCTAATACCAAATATGAATAGCATATTTTTTAAAGTATGCTGACAACGAATCGCATATGAATTAACGACTTCAAAAATACGTATAAATACAACAGATATTTATACACAAGCAAATGTCCAGTTGTCTCACGTTGTTGCTCCATTTCCAAACCTATACGTAAAATTAAATTAGGTTCGGTGACACGGCCGACGGCGAAAACGGGACGGCTGGTCACTTAGCCTGACTGTTTGGCGGCCCTTTTAGTCGGTCAGACGACGTCACGACGCCCTGTGGGTGCAGATCGCAGGATGGCGAATTTATGTGATCACTTTGGCTTGTACGTGAACACGTGCGCCCATTCTGTCTGTGTGCATGTTTATGGATGTTGGGGTGAACATATAAGGGAGTTTTCCTCGCCATTGCTCGCGACACGGGACACATAGGAAAAGCTTTTATCCATTTATCCGCGTTATTCACTAACGACCAACAAAACATTCTTGTCATCTGTCTTATTTTTGCTTTATTTTGCAGCGCAAGCGACAACAATCTGCCGCAGTTGAATGTTGAATCTAAATTGACACTTTTTGAAGTTTCATTTAAGTTGTCATTGATTGGACTACGTCCACACAAACTTGACCGCTAACGCTCAACCATTGAATGTTTTTATTCTTACCTTGCTGCGCAAGTTTCTTAATAGACATGTCATAGGTAATACCACACACATGCACTAGCGGGTGAAGTGACGTTGCGTGGCCGTAATAAAACTTACTGCAATTTTCATCAATCATGTTTGATTCAACTGTTTTGGTTTTGTGTTAAGTTCCAAGCCGCCGTAGGTGAAAGAAAAGGTTCGGATTAAATAAATCCAATTAATAACTGTCGAACTTGGTCATTGTAGGCTTTCGTGCATATTTTCACACGGCTTCGTCGACAACAAGAAATAAAATGTGAACGTGCATTGAATTTGCAGCCACCGAATCAATCCGACCGAAGTTTTCTTCCACGGAAGAATAAAGGCTACGGAATGAATTGTCGTTTGTACGATATGCAAGACTGCCTCCAGTTTAAATTTGTGAGAAATTGGGGCGCTGAGCTTTAATGTAATCTTACCGCTTGAAAGGTGTAATTTAATCATTCTTCAGTGGGAGCGTGGACGACGGGACAGAACTTTCGCACTTAATTATTGCGCCGATAAAATCCTTGGCGCTTTTTTTTGGCGAAAAATGTTTCCGATTTGTTGATTTTACAAATATGCATAGTTTTTTAAATGTATTACTAATCAAAGTATTAGTTTAGAATCATTGACATAATTTAGTAAATTTTTGCTATTATTTATTTAAAAATTAAATCATTAAACTACGAAGCGTCAGCATAACTCAAATATGATGACGCTAAATTAGAAAACACGTGAAGGCAGAAAAAGTAAACGAAAATTTCGCAATGGCTCAAATAGAAATTATGATGGTATCACCGCAAACTCTGACTAAAAAGTACAATTCACCAAAAACTTTATCTATTACCTCTGCTATCTTATTTTCCTTCTTCCTTCCTTTTGTACATGCTTACAAAATGTGTCCGTGCATTATACATCTACCGTCGTGAAGTCGCCTTCAATTCGGTCTAATTTGTGCGACATTATAACTTCTCCAAATGGAAATATATCACCACCAAAGTTTAAAAATTTGCGCAATTTGCTTGAGATGGAGAAGAATTGTTTTTGGGATTATAATTACAATTTGCTGTGGTGTGAAATTCAACGAAAAATCCCCTATTTGGAGTTTTAACGTTTGTTTCGTTTTATGTTTACAGTATCGCTTGTGGGTGCCGTACATAACTGCGGTCATGAGCAGCTCGTGAACTGTGCGCGCCCGCTATCCTTCATTACCGAATCGGGGTTCACATTCGTCACTAGCCGTGCGGATTTGCAGAAGATTTGTCCGTAAGTAATCAACCTCATGATAATTCCAGTTCGATAGATATCGACACTGATTGATGAGTGTGATTGTCATTTTTCAATATCATCGAATCCAATTAATGACGATTAATTGCGCGGAACCAATGCAGTGATATTTTGAAGTGGCAACGAAATAACACGTAGTAAATAAAGTCATGCAATCTGTATTTGTACGTAAAGGGTGTCCCAAAAGTAACGCAAGATTTGAATTCATTAGAAAATACATAGTTAGATTGACAATTTTTATGAAATTTTGCATTAACATGGCTGCATTTCGTTAATGCAGCGTTGAATCTTCTCCTTTAATGAACGGATAGTTGCGAGCTTGTTGACATAGTCCTGTGATTTCAAAAAAACCCATAAAAAGAAATTTAATATAAAAAAAGAAGAGATTCAACGTTGCAAACGCTTCAACGCAACGAAATTGAGCAATTTTTATGCGCAATGGTGTTGGCAAATTTCGAAAAATTGCATTTGTGCAAAGCCATTGAGACCATTTGCCCAACGTATCGTCTCATACATAACGCTATCTCATTAACATTATGAATCAATAAAAAACTACAATAAAATTAATAAAAACCGTGTTTTTTATAAATTCAAATCTTGCGTTGCTTTTGAGATACTATTTATTATGCAATTGTTTGTAATTAGGTAATAGTTGAACCATTTAAGAATTTGATTACATACCGGTTTTCCTGTTAGATTATTTTAAAATAGTTACTTGTGTAAAAGAATATAATAATAAATTGTGACTTTCAGGGACCTAAAGGATGCGTTGAAATGCATACATTCGTATACACGAATGTGTATGACCACAAATCATCGCAAACATTTTAAACAACTGTTTCATGGCACGAGTGCAACGGTGTATGAACTGTGTGATAATTCTACATATCAAGAAGGTTAGATATTTATATTATTTTATACCTACTATTTACCTATATGTGGTTTACTTGAAAATAGTAACTTTGAAACATTAACTCATATCCAATAAATAAATCGCGTAAATGAAGTTTATTAGTAGTTCCTTAAATACTTATAGCGAATTCTCCGAAGTTACTTCTTCAATCATTTTTCATTTTGCACTACTCTGTATAAAATAAAAAATGACATTTGTTGATCACCACAAGTATCACACACGGTGGTGCAAAATATATCTCCTCATTTTCCATCTCCCGGACGGAAGTTAATAATGTGTTATGAACGTGAGCTGTATGTCGACTATACTCGTATGCTGCCGTCACCACAACTCTTTGCAACTTATAATCCG
This sequence comes from Myllaena sp. GC000078, assembly GCA_030264135.1. NCBI lineage: Eukaryota > Metazoa > Arthropoda > Insecta > Coleoptera > Staphylinidae > Myllaena > Myllaena sp. GC000078. The sequence continues at coordinate 16,298 of JARJDR010008024.1, read as the reverse complement.
AAATTTGCATGTCATATAGCCAGATGAAAAGTCTCCATTCATATATCTTTTAATATCTGACGTTGTACAGTTTTGCTATTGATTAGTGGAAAACATGAAACAAACTATCGAAATGAATTTGAAATATGTATAATAGTTATATCTTAATCTTAATCGCGTATACAAGAAGGAGTCAAATCATTCCTTAAAGCTAGAGTCGTGTTGATGCTGTAAACTTTGAATTGTAGAAGAAAGTTTGACTCGGCCGTCACAATAACAGTCAAAGAGTTTGTTTATTGTTTGTTTGTAGAATACTTGAGGTACGTGCCATGCATGAAGGAAGTAGATTACGAGAATCAGTTGTGCTTTGAGCATTACTCCCATGCCATGAAGGAGATTCAGAAGAAACCGCCACCACCACCGCCACCTCATGACACTGGTGAAGTCACCTCCGAGCAAACAAATATGCAAGCACATTCAGGGAATGCCAACTCGGTGCAATCCTCGGACGCCGGCGATCATTGGATTGCGCCCAAAATTCGACACGACGATATTGCGGACAGTGTTAAGGATGTTTGCTGGTAAATGTTTCTCTTTATTGAACTATGCCAACAACTTCAGTCCGTCAATTCTCATTTTGAATTTAAGCAATTTATCGAAAATAATAGTTTGGTTTAATTTTCCATTTAAAACTAACTACTATGTTGATTTGCAGCACATTCCATGAGTATGTTCAGTGCCTCACACAAACAACGCGACGTGCGTGTGGAAACGAGGCGGCTGAATTTAGTCGAAACTTCTTGGATCGCATGTCGTCGTCAATGATTAAGGTGTGTTGCACAGTTTTGTCCGAAATTTTACCCATCCACAACACAAGCGTTGCTCTTTCATACAATAATTAAATTACCTCGCTGTAATCGTTTAATTAACTGCTTGGGGTTCCAACGCTGCTAATTTACTGCCTACGACTAATCTTTTCATTTATAAAAGCCAGGGTTAGCGATTTGGTTGAACCCCCGCTTCATGACACCCATTTACAAATGTATCAGGTTTGCAGCTTCGGTAAGTTTGGTGATAGGGGAAGGGTGACGCCATAACTTACTCCGAGCATTGATTGACTGTAACTGATATTTGCAACATGTTGCCGGCGAGACTTGGGATGTAAAATATCGACGATTAATCCCTGCGTTATTTTGATCGATGTTAATTTGCCTCGAGAAGCCTCTCTAATGCATACTCTATCATACATCCTGGTGACGTTGTGAAACATGGGAATTTCTAAATTAACTTTCGAAGTTTCTAGGGAATTGTAAAATTCTTGCGCACAATATTCCAGGCATAATCAGTGAAGTTTAAAGATTCAATAAATTGATAATTTTTAAATTGTAAATAATTTTTTTAAATTTAATACTTATACCAATTTCTGGTATAAATGTATTGTGACCTTTTTCTTGAATAACTCCAGTAATCATTATCGTGTGTGTAATTTTCATTACTTTGGCTTTCAAACTCATCGTGCATCGTGCATAGCACGAATAGTGGCAACGTACTTGCAGAGGTTTCTTTAGTGTGTAACACTCCTAGTTAGACGTAATCCAATTCGATCCAATCCAACCAGCCGTTGATATTTTTCATTAGTAAAGGTCGCTCTCTTCCCTTGGCAAACGCATCACCGTTGTCACCTCTGGCGCGCTTTGCTACGAGTACTCTAAGCTTCATACTCGTTGCCGGTGCAACAATCTAATACGTTTAGCCGCTTAATAGTATCTTTCTATAGAAAACCACAAATTTAATTAACCTATCTATTGCAACATTGCAGAAAAGAACAGTATCGAATCAATTAAGGGTCACATTTATAAATTCATCTTATATAATTTTAATATTGTACGAGCACCTTAATCGTTTTGGCAAGACGAATTGTATTGAACTGTCACATCGGGCAAGTGCATAAAATGTAAGTCTTGAGTGATTTTGTTGGTATGCCGAGACACATAATATATTAACTGGCCGGTAGTGTTGGTAGATATATTAACACATTTCCAAGTTTTTTATTGGCTACTCGTCATTACACTACCCGTCGTAATCGTCTCTCGCCGTAAAATCGTTATCGCAAATGGTTGGCACTATTTGCCAGAGCATTAAACGTCCTTTAAAGCGGAGAATCATTTTAAAACCTAGCTGTATATAAGAACGAGAAAAGCGTAGTTGATATGTCGTTAAGGAACGTAACATTTGCTTACGTTGGTTGGTCTAAAGTACTCCAGGTTATGCTTCAATCATAGCATATTTTATACTATCCTCGATTTGAAACCAATATACACTTTGATAATAGGAATTATTTTCATTTTTCAGATGCATTGTTCAGAATATGGCGTCATCGAGTGTGGCCTGTCGTCAAGTGCACCAGTTATGCGCCAAACACTGCTGATCGCATACCTAGTTTTAATTACTAATGGTTTACATTGGCTCACTGATATATCACGAACCATATATAATATACTTATATAATATAGGAATTTATATACTTATGTATTACTTACAATTAGTATAAAATTTTATTTAATTTATGTTGAAATTTTTTTAATTAAATTATGCACACATTCGTAGAAATAAAACTGTTATGCGTTATACTCTAACTTTAACTACCGTTGTTGAACATATGAAGATCCATGCACATTTAGTATATTATATATAATGTATTGTACAAACCTGATCAAAACGGTAATTGGATGTGACGTTTACGATAGATATTTGCCGCAAATTTGAATGGAATCGGCTGCAGTAAACTCTTAACCGGTTACCTTTAGTTTTACTACCTCAAGTTTTCAATTCTAGCAGTTCTTCAGATGTAATTGGCGATTGAAATGTTTCTACATTATTCACACCAATATAACTTAACAGTGTGTTGTTTTTGAGCGCTCTCGATTTAGCGCCACATAAATTTAAAGAGATTGCAAGAACTTTTACACCCGGTTTTACAGTCCACATTAGTGTAATTACTAAGGTTATCTTGTCGTGGGTTTCTCAGTGTCCAATTGAATTATCAGTCATTACTCTGGGGATGTAATACACGTGTACTTTCTGCGATTGATCGACGCGTCTGGCTTATATGTCCTCTTGCACCTCTGGCAAAAGTGCCTGAACATCGATATTCAATTGCCGAACGCTATGATCTTCATCCGCAAATTTTGTCCTGTTGTTTTGAACCTTTTAAACCATCTTTCAACTGGAATTAGGCTGATTATTTCTCTGGGAATAATATACCGTAAACAGGAAAGAATTGGACGACATATAGTAAGATTTGTCGTCAACATTTATCAATAGATTTATTAGGCAACTTGAATCATTATTATAAGTTTTAATAATTTGACTTATAAGCAAATCCATAAAGTAATATGTTACTCGTTCGTATTTATGTACTAATATTGTTGGAACAACTGCACGCTACGAGCAAAAATTTTCTATTTATATAACTTAACTTTTCCCAAGCAATTATCTATAATAATGGGAATAAACGTCGCATTCTACGCATTTAATAATTTGAATATTTCTATTGTTTACACATAAATAAACTCCTGACAAGATTATCATGTTTAATCTTGGCCATATTTTGCTTGCTTCTCATTCATAGGGAGTGTGCATAAATGCATACAGGATTGCACAATGTTAGTATACATATTATGGATGAGTGAATGGCATGCAGATTTCGTCGGTTTTAACATACAAAACAGGACTTGATGTGCACCTCGCAATATTGGACAATATTCTTCTGCTTGTATGTCCTTCATAATGTAGATGAATCACAAATGCGACTAAATCCAAATTGAAATTTCGCAAAAATACACTAATCTCATTTGATTCGTTTTTGTTCATGATGAAAAAGTAACCGGAGTGTACGCACCAAATTGATTAAGATTGGTGTTTATGGTCTTATGATTGAAGTTTTCCCGAAAATATATGTGTAATAACTAACATTTTGCCGTCAGTGGTTCCACAATAATATTTTTAAATACCGTGAGATTGAACAGGGTTAATTAAATCTTTGAAATTATTTACAATACAAAGACAATATTCATAAAAATTTACGACAAATATAAAATTTCTCCAACTCACAATCTGAGTATCAACAAGTAAGTGTTCATATTTTGAATTAATAACAAATTTTAGAATACCTGTAACTATGAAGTAACAAAATCCAATATACTTAGAGCACTTGTATTTGGAGCAATGTTACAGCAATGCTGACAATTTCATTGCAATATTTAATTTGAACCTATCGACCTATTTCAAGATAATAAAATATGCTTATTATTTTTATGCAGAGCGTTTCGAAATAATACAAATACTTGCGATTACATGAAGCATGAAATATTATATCATTTATACAGATCTATTATAGTATAGCTACAATTATGCTGACGGTTATGTTCATTTAATCATTCGCCGGACATTAGTCAATTTCATTTCCTAAACGAATTTGTTCTTTCTGGTCTTCGTCAACAAAATCCAAATTATCATAATCAATTTGGTCGAAGCTCTCTTGATTTTTGTAAATTGCCGACATAATTTTTGGTTTTGTTGGATCTGGTATTCGTAGCTGAGTATCATCATGGTCATAGCCCGCATAAGCTGGATAGCCATACAACCCCATATCGTACGCTTGTTGGTTGCCGTATGTATAGCTACAAGTGGTTAAACTCTGATCCGACTGCGAGAGGCCACTTTTGCAGGGCACATGAGATTGCTCATTATCACTGAGCTGTGATGACGATTCCAACCGTTGATTTATATCAATATTGTGGATTTCATTATCGTCATACCTATAATATTGCATTCTTGAGTTAAGCAAATAACATGCATTTTACTACATGTCCTGTTCACCGTTCGGTTTGAGGATGGATCTGAGCGCATTCATTTCCAGTACGATTATTCAAGGCATTGCTGCCTTGGCGACGACCGCCCTGCTGAACTTCAACGACAAAAACGCCATCACGTGCTCCTGTTGAATATTTCATTGTTGTTTCTCTGCTTTCTTCTTCAATATCCTGCAATTTTATTTAAATATATTAATTTTTTTGTCAATGATTCAATAAATTACAGTGCCATAAAATTTCACATAGGTGTACCAATTATAACCTCATCGAGCCAAAAGCGCAATTCATGCATAATTTTCTGTTAATGTGTTGCAAAATGAAAATGAAAGGTGAAAGGTGTGTTTCAATATCAATGGAAATAGTTGGGTTGTTCGTACATTTCGTTCTTCTGTTTCTACAATTAGATGGTTATTCTTCAGTGTCATGGTTATGATACTTCCATTTGTCGTTTCGTTATTTTGATGGGGCGCGATGGTGCCTTTGACACCATAACTAATTTCAATGTCGCATATTTCACCAATGTGATGCGACTCGCTTAACTGAAATAAATTGCAATTTAAATAGGCATAACTTCAATTACTTCGCCGTCTAAATATCGCATCAAACTTGGAGAAATAACGAATTTATTATTTATCAATTACTAATTATTACAAACATTACCTTATCAATGTTGAGCAGCTGTTTGTCATTCGATTTACTATCACAATGCACTACACCATCATACGTACAATTCTGCCGCAATCGAAATCGTTTCCATAGCATTCTGAAATAAAAAGAAACTAATTATTATAGTCTCCCGATCTACCACTAATGATAACTTTGTAAATCAATAATAATAGTAATATCCATACCTAATTGCAAAACCAGTTCCTAGAATAACCATAAGTGGAATAAGTGTGGCGATACATGCCAGAAATATAGTTTGAATTTCATTTAAACCTGTAAAAAATACGACAAAACGTTCACTTAAAACTTGTTAATGAAAACAAGCAACAAGATTAATGCTAACAATAGTATAAATGTTAAACTTGCACATATTAATCGTGCACCCACCAAATTACATATAAGTCATTAATAATATGATTTCCAAATAAAAGACGGTTTCCGGAAACCTAATGTTACAATTTTAAATTGCCCCATTCCGAGAGGAAAGTAGCAAATAAAATAAGGGGTTGAAATACCTGTTTAAAAAAACAGTCTAGAAACTAACTCCGAAGGAATACTACCCGTGGGTTATACAGTAGCCTAAAGAAATGTGCTAATATTCCCGAAGAGTACCAAGTTGAGATAACTTATAGATAGCAAGTGTGAAAAATTGCAACTTCACAAGATTACCGACTCGAAATACATGAACCAAGAAAAAGATCACTTCAGGCATACGTATCCAGAATCACTGACAATGAGCGACGCGTATGATGATTTAAACCTTTCAAATTCTTTCAATTAATAAAATACGAAATGATCATCTAATATGTGTGATTATCAAGAAAAGCTAAAAGTCAATACACCGGATGGAAAAATACACTGTACTGGTCTGTACTTAACAGCATGGCAAAGTCGAAAATGTTGAATTTCGAAGAAGAAGTGACAGTTTATATCAATGTATCGAAAGGAGTGAACAATGCATAACTATTTTTTAAATAAACGCGATTTGACATGTTTAAAATGCACTAAATTTGTTTTATGAATCGATCATTAAATCTAAAAGCGCATGAAATCCATGCATGATTTCATATTCAAATGCAAGAACATTTAATTTGCAAAGCAAATTAAGAAGAAGCCTGCTTCACCTTGGAACTACGAACAGCAAGGTCCCACCCAGTCTTCTTGATTTCAATACAACAATCTTCTTGAATTTATTAAATTAATTACTATGTTCAATGTTTGGCGATAATGTGGTAATGTGATTAGCATGCGGGCACCTAATTTACCAACAAACTACGCATCTACATTATTCACCCTCTTCGCATATTTAATATACCTAGTCCGTTTTGCTGATCAATACTTATATTAAAACTCCACACAAGAAAGCGTGCATGTACGTAATTCGATGTATTAGCTCTGATGTGGATCGCTGAGGCAGATCTAAATTAATTTGCCAATAGATTGGACAGCATTTGATCGTCCAGACTGCAACACGCACATGACTAGACACCCCAAATCGAACAGGTGAATGCAATCGGATGAAGACGCACGGATAAAACCTTTGATCGAGATTGTGGTTTGTTTGTATTAATCATAATTTATCTAACGAAATATCCTAATGGTTTATAACAATCCAATGGCTCTATTGCAATTTTACATATTCTTGTTGGAGGAAAATTACCTGGAGCGATTTCCCCGATTTCCCCATCTTCCATGTAGTAGCCAGTGCCATTGAATGTTGGCTCTTTCAATGTTGGTGCAATGACAGTATCATTTCGGAAAGTTGGTGTTGAGCCTGGTATAAATCTGTACTGTTCCAATGGACGAGTGGCGTTGCGCGCCGCCGCAAAGTTAAGAGATGGAGTTGTTGTTATAATAGGGTCAGTTAATTCTGAGCTCGACAAGTTTAAACTGGCCGCAGTCATTATGGTAGCCAATCACTCGTTGTCATCCGTTGTGATTTTAAAATGGCATCACTGAACCCGCTTGCCATGTTTCAGAATAATTACCACCTGCAAACAGCAAAAAAAATCATGACAAATTAATTCACAATCAGTTTCAAAAATTTCCTGCATCCGATACTCGGGACAGTTATAATTCGGCGATATATTATAATAATATATGTCATGAGTTACTCAATCAAGGAGGAAGCGGTAAAATCTTGCTTAGTAATGGACAAGGCTAAGAAACCTAGGAATCTGAAGAAACTGGCAAATTCTTTAAAACGGACTTAAAAAATCACAACACACCCCAGAGGAGAAACTGATATTGGCATGGGTTCTAATATGCGCATTGCCCTAGATGTCCAAGTTATTAACTATAAAAATTGATTATACGTGAACACCGTAACTTAAGAGTGTTTAATTCGAAGATCGGAACAATATATTAGCCAACACATTGGTTACGTCTCCATTTTTATATCAACATGAGCTTATGATAAACATTTCATGTTAGGAATAAAAATAATAAGAAACAACAATTATGAAAGTTTTATTAATGCCTATCAGTATTTCTTCTTCGCAAAACGTTGATTATATGCACAATTTCATAACATGTTGTCATGAATAGTTATACCGTTCAATTGAAAATGAATCCCGGTAGTGTTGTGGTAGTGTCGGCGGTGACAAGAAAATTAAATAATATTTACTTTTGCCCTCAAAAATAGAAAAAATAAGCACTTACAATATAGAATTTACTTATGTTTCAAAAATCAAATGTATGAGAAAATATTTTAAAACAATAATAGTGCAAAGCACAAGGTTTGGAAATTATAAACCGATTGTATAACAGCTTATACAAAATGTAATAAAATGGGGCTGATCCATGTGTATCATGAAAAAAATTGTTATGTTTATATGCATGCTAAATTAATTAAGTACTTTCCAAAATATTACTATTACAGTTAAAAATTATGTATAATAGTAATTGAGGGATAATTAGGAAAGTTGTCTTTTATATACTATGTATTCCATTAATAATGATTCATATCTGCAAGAGAAACACTGTGCCTACATAAATTTTGTTTAAGATTTTACTTACATATTTCGAAGTCCTGCAATGTCCTGCAATCAACCAAATCGGCACACTTCCTGTTCACAAATTATTCCTTAGGATATTCGTATTTACTCATTGCAGCAAATTTAACGCAAATAGTTATTGCGTAGGTACAACTAAACCTCAGCATTGCGTTGTATAAATCACAAATATAATATTCCAAAGAAGCGTGATAATGCTGCGTTTGCTGCTGTTGTTCGGCCAGAAGCAAAAATTACGCAAATCGCTACGAAATTTACGTGAATCACCCGCGCCTGTTCACAGCAACACAATGAAATTCAGCAAATTCCAGTCGCCAACGACACACCTCTGGATGCTGCGACCGACTGCGACGTCGCCGGGCATCTCGCCATTGATTGCGTGCTCCTCTCTCCGCTGACGGGAATACGCAGGCGTTCACTGGATGAAGCGCGCGAGTCGGGATGCCAAGCTACGCAGGATGCACGACGAAATTCACCCCCTCGCTCCCTAACGTTGAGGGAGGAATATATAGGCTATTTACAAAACAACAACGGTCCCTGTGCTGCTTGCATTTATTAAGTTCCAACGTACTGACTAATCACATAAGCAACATTTTATAAAATAGACGAGGCTATACTATAACAATATACGCTGGAATTGTTATTTATCACTTGCGGTAATATATGTACCTATCACTAAAAACGCGAACTATATCAAAAATCTAGAGCTTCATCGAATGGCTATGCTTTAACCGTAGCATGCACTTGTTGTTGCAAGGATTGGGAAAACCGGTGCCAGCAAAAATTCCATTTCCGCTACCACTGCCACTGCCACTACCACTGCCTCTACTCGCACCGCCGCCACTAATCATGCTCCGCATTTCGATTGTAGCTGAGGAATCGGTAAGGCTGTTATGACGTGTGTACTGCATGCCGGCGCTCTCTTCTGTCATCGTGTATTTTTCGTAACTCTCCAGGAAGTTACTGTTCTTGTCGTCGGAGCCGCACACTGAAAGCGTTTTCACGCGTTTCTTGAGCGTGTTTCGACGCTTCTCCACGTTATATCGTTGCAACAGATCCAATAGTTGACAACGGTCTGTAGTTGGCAAGATTGACGTTATTTCATTAAGTATCTGATATGAAATATTAAAAAAATTTATTGCACCACTTTCTAAATGCTTGTCAATAAATTAAATTATCAGGTGCGCCGGTTAGTTTTAAAGACTTTCTTAAAGTTGGTGCAAAAGTTATTATTTGCAATGAATACCTGGTTCATGCTGAAGCCTTATCACTAAACTTTATTTATCAGTATTTATAGTTTTGCCGAAATGTAATTATCATTTTGTTATTGTTCTCACAACATGTCAACTGTTGTGCAATCAAACCGTAATTTGCGGGAATGGTTACTGTTTTGTTTCAATTTGAAGAAGACAGCCGTTGAAACTTATCGTTTGCTATGTGAAGTGTAAGGGTGCATATGCACCATCGCAACACACGTGATAGTACTGGTTTCCACCGTTTAAAAATGGTGATTTTGACGTCGAAGATAAGGGACGTGCGGGTCATCCGAAAAAGTTTGAAAACGCCGAGTTGGAGAAATTATTGAATGAATATTCATATCAAACACATTGGGGTTGACTCGATAAACTGTTTCGCACTGTTTAATATCACTCGGAATGATCGAAAGAAAGGAAAAGCGACTATATTACAGTGAGACATGACAAGGTCATCCTTCGAAACGACAACAATCGGTCGCATATTGCGGAGATCGTTAAAAGCTATCTCGAAACAATTAAGTGGGAACTTCTAAGCCTCTCCGCTGTATAGTCCAGATATTGCACCTTCTGATTATCACCACTTCCTATAAGTAACCCATAGCCTGGCCGATCAGCACTTCCGCTCTTACGAAGAAGTCAAAAATTGTGTCGATGACTGGATAGCGGCCAAAGACAATGAGTTCTTCCGTCGCGTAATTAGAATGCTACCCGAAAGATGGGAAAATGTAATAGTGGCTAGCGATAGGCAATACTTTAAAAATTAAAATTGTACAGAATTTTTCACAATAAAAGAGCAAATCTTTTCAAAAAATCTTTAAAACTAACCGGTGCCCCCCAATATATCAACATGATTTTGTATAATGCACTTACATTCATTTTTTGCATGGACATTAGAGTTTGCACAATGTCACCGTTACATCTGTGGTCACCGTTGCGATGAAACTGTTCAAATATTAGAGTCATCGGACTTGTGTCGCGCAAAACGCAATGTCGAGGTGTGTCGCCTTTCTCTGTGGATCTGTGAGGGCTCCTATAATCTGAAAGAAATAAATGAATTGTTGCTTGCATTACTGACAACTTAATTATGTAGTCTATGCGGAAAACGGCTTCAAAGAGTGTTTTCTATAATACTTACAGTTTTTGAGAAATGTACAGAAATAACTACGCTTAGCCAGTGTTTCGAAATTAAGATCTCCTTCATGATCATCGGCATCCAAAGAAATAGCGTTGTTACAGCATTTGGCATTAGTGTTGATGTGATTGTTATTTAAGTTGTTCATCTTATCGTCGCAAATTGATGGCACGGACATCATATGTCGAATAACTTTGCCTCGTTTTGGTGTGAAAATAACGCACAATGGCTGTTCACGTATTGAATCCAGAAAGTCCTGCGCCCATAGCCATTTCTTACCGACGCAATCAACAAGTCCTTCTGCCGGTGTGATATGCTCCTCGTTAACCAGTCGGTTATACATCATCAACGCATCGATCTCATCCCTTAATGAGGTTTTCTTGCTGTGATCGAGAAACCATGCGTTACCATGCGATGTAACAAACAGTATGTTGAGATATGGTCGCAGCATCGGCCCTAACAACCGTTTGTTCTGATCAATTGCACGGTAGAGCCACTTCAGAACGACTTTCACGAAATCAATGTCATCGACGATTGTCTCATTGGTAGCGCGCACCAAGTCAACTAGCTTCGCCACGCACGGATCGAATCCGGTAGCGAGCTTCCGGCGTACCTTACCCGACGGGTTGGTCTTCAGGAAGTGCTCCTTCGCCTGACGCAGTAGAATCACAATAATATAGACCAAATCATGCGCTGCTTCCATCTTGCAGTGATCCACACTGTGATTATCTTCGTTGACTAATAAAATGCGATTGTTGTGAACATCCAACGCGTCGCGGAATAGAAGCGAAAGATATTCGATTTGTCGCGAAGTGTATTGCGTGTACGCGACGCTAGTGCGCGTGTTGGCACAGCAGAATCGACGGCCCCTCGTCGATGCTGGCGGCAAAAGATTGTCAATAAGTTCTTTCCACTTCTGCAAGAGCAGAATCTCGACTTCCTGCGAAAGAATGTAACGTTCGTATTCCTGCGTATTGTTGTGAGCCATGCTCAAGTGATAAAGTTGGATGAGAAGTGTTGAAATGCGTCGCGATTCGTAGATATAATCCTCTTCGGTTAAGTGACCGGGATTCGCTAATAAGTTCACGCTTGGGTAGAAATAGTTAGGAAAACGTTGAATTTTCAATGCGTGGCCGAGATGATCGAGTATTTTGAGTAGCAGCGTTGAAAGCATTTGCGGCGACCAGTTCAGTATCAGACGTGTCGGATTCGTGAAGTCTTTTTCCAATTCGTAGAGTAATGCCGTCTTGAAGACATACGAATTCAAGATGTGATATGAATACTAAAAAAAATATTGGTTCGGTGAAGGATTGCAACAAATTTGCATTTAAAGTCAATTAACTAGCAATACTACAGACCCGACTATCCTACATTCATTGTTAGAATTTGTACATGTTATGCCGAACCTGATATTTTTGATGTTTTGAACTATCCTCATACAACTCTTCTAGGAACTTTTCGGCAAGCTTGAGAACACTAAGCACGGTGCTACTGTTACTGTAATTCTTCATTAGCATCTCTTCGGCGGCGAGGAAACGCACTTGCCATGCTGAAGATTGCACCCCATAGCCGACCATGTAAGAACCCTGCAGACCAGCAAGATTATCCCTTAAATGAACAATTCTAAGGTCACTCAAAATTATTTACCGTGCCTCCAGCACCGTTATAGAGTAATGCGTCGGGATGACCAAGAGGGATGCGTGAGGGAAAATCTGTCATCGTTGGCCATGGTTCCGTTTCGATGCCAATCAATAGATTGACCCTCACTGAGACATCTGCGAGATCAGGGGTTAAGAATTCTAATCGTATTCGAATGCCACTCGGCTCGTCAACAATGGCGAGGCGAAAATCGCGAGGATCAGGAAACTCGTGCAATTTTCCATCTGCAAATTATGCAAAGAGTAATTTATAATAGCCGCCAAATAATCGTCAAATGACAGACCATTGGCAACAATTAGTTTCTTGGCAGTCTGGTAAACACTAGTTCCCGTCGGGAATTAGGTCGATTTAGTAGTTATAATCATCACGTAAATTAATATATAAATCTAACGTTTCGCTCAATTTGATATCGAAGAAGTAAATCAAGATAAATTAGATATTTATATTTTAACAGAGCAGAAAAGATGAATAAAAAGAAAACGATTTGAAAACAATTGGTAACTGTGTAATAAGCAATTGCAACAATTACAATGCATATATAGTTTGATGTGCCAATTGAAATGACGATAAGCGTAGATTTTGAAAAACAATTATAATTTATAATTTCAGCGTACCGTACGTAATTCCACTCGGATTCATGCCCGTTCGGTGGTAATGGCAACATCACGGCTGGCAATGTGTGTTTTATGTAATTACATCGGCATTATTGATTGTTCGTTTTGTACCTTATCACATAAACTTAATAATTCATAGACCGGGTTCATAAAATCCGTAATGACTGCCTGCATTTGTCATTGAATTTCATTCATTTGAGACAAGTTATATTGTTGCTCGATACAGCAATATATCAATAAATATACATGCAATGAATGATAAGAAAATATCCACTTACTTCCTCCGAAGTAGACGTGTTCCTTTGGATCATGGCGAAGGATTTGTCGCAAAGTGAAAGCATCTACTATCTTGCCGGGCGAGGCGCATAGTATCGAGTCATCCAGCTCATGCGGTGTGATATGCATGTTGCTGGCGGCAGCCGTCGCCAGTAGCTCTACATATTTGGCTTGAATTTTATCCCTTTCATTTGGAAGACAGTCGTTTATGTTGGTAACAGTTTATACATTCGAATACAGTGCTTTAACACAAAATCGCACATACCTACGCAGAAATCCTTGGTTGTTTGTAAACACTCCCCAGACCTTCATCATTTCCGGATGTACACGAATACGTGCGTACCCTCGAGGAAAATCTGGATCGTTTTCGATAATCGAATATGCTGGGAGTTGGTCGCAATCGTAAAGTGTTGGCGTTGACAGGCAATCCAATCGTACTAAATATTTCAGGTTCGTTCGCGGCGCCTAGCAGAGAGCATTCAATATAAAACTAAACAGGCGCGACACAGATCGAAATCGTAAGCGGATTGAAAAGATTAAGTTGCTAAATAAATATAAGATAATTAATTACTGGTTTGATTATGTTTGTGCTATGTGATTGGTTGAAACGTTGGAAGTCAATATACCATGTAATCCAAAGACAACTACACCATGTGGCTGGCATGAGTGGGAGCAATATAAGGGTGTAAAATGTAAATGGTTTCCTACACGCGCATCGTCACTTTCACACTCGTTCCCTTTCTCTTCCTTCATCCTACACTATCTCTCCAATCCTCTCATTTGCGCTCGTCAGACAACATCGCGTGCTTGCATGCCTGGATGAATATTGAACTTCACTTACGTTGTTCTCATGTAAATGAATCAAATATTTACTAGCGAAATTCGGATCAATGATTCCAACGCCGCACACCAATCGTTGAACCAATCTTTCCACCATCGAAATAGCCAACGACAGCTTATCCTCTTGCACGTGCTCTGTTGAAAGAGGCTCAGTTTACTTACAAGCAAAGTTTTGATGATAATCGCTTGCGGTTTGCTACCGATTACTATTATACAATGTCGAAAATAATCTAATTTAGTAAAAATATATCTATGTCTTATATGATTTGGTTTAATAATTAAATTTTGTTGATTAATTTAAACTTTTAACATTTTCAAACATGTTTTACCATTAATTACATGGATTATCTATTAAAAGTAAGAATTTTAAATAGACCAACGCGTAGGCAATTAATCAATACATTCAACTGACTGAATGGTTCATGCATTAATTAAACAATGTGCAACCTTGAAGCAAAATAATCATTTACAGTGCATGTCGATATAATACAAAACACTAAACAACGCTGAAAAGCGATAAAATGCATTAACGAAAAGATTGGCACATACTTGGATCGGTGGCATCGTCAAGTTTGGCTTCCAATAAAAAATTCAAATTCTGCAACTGTTCGGCATAGAATTTGATCTTGTTCGTGGGCAACACGAGATCGTCGAGGCGCGACTTCCGCACAACGCTACTCTTTCTGCGCAGCATATTCACCACGCGTGATTCGCGTTCAAAAGTTTCGTTGCGTTGCGCTACACTGATTCAAACGCTGCCACCCACTGCCCACCAACCGATTGATGATAGTACCCGTACTGTAATTGTTTGAAAATTGCGCCGCACAATGCCGATGAATTCACATCACTTCCAGCCCGAGCACGCGTGTATCCATACGATTTAGTGCCTGCGAACTGACCGACCCAGATAGTTACACACAACTAAATCCCTTATTATCAATCCCGACCAGCGAGGTCGTTGCGAATGGCGCAACACCTACGCTGTCAACAAAACACCTACGCTACCATACACGATCGAACTGCCTCCCCCACTATTTGGTATCGCGGAGGAGCGGAATTTGCCTTCGAATTGTTGTCACGGACTGCGATGATATAGAAACGCGATCGTAATTTCGGTTTGTGCTATTGTGTTCCATCACATAGCGCCGAGTACGTATCATCCGATACTCAGACTAATGAAAAATGAATGCCATTGCCTTTTTTTTACGCTCAGCCGACTCCTATTCAAACGCCGACCTTAATTATTATGTAAATGTTTAATTTTGCTGCATTTGAATTAGCTTGTAATAAATTGCAACAAAAAACCATTTCCGTAATAATTGAATAATTTGCACACGATGATAACAAATAGAAAAATTTCAATTAATATAACACAGAGAGAAGCGACAATAATATTTATATGAAATCAATGCCCGATTAACATTATTGACAATATTCTCGACTGAATTGCATTTTCAGCATACCAAGTGTTAATCTATGTCTAAATGACCCATCGAGTGACTGATTCTTGGGCCTCCGTCTAGGTAATACGTCTTAGAATTATTGTTTTTGATGAATGTTATGTTATTCGTTGAATCATACCGATTTATGTGATCAACCAATTTATTCGTATTGTCTTCTTATACTTTGTCTACTACCTCCCATGCATCACATTATTAATGAATTAGATAGACACCGCAATTGGGAAGGACTTCCAATAGATAAAACGACTGAACACCGAGGTCAATTGATTGATTACACTATAAGTACTTACAGGTACTTATAGGTACTGAAGACCATGTTCATTGTAGCAGCATTTGAATGGATATTGTCAAATGTTACAAAAAAAAAGCAATAATATCACGGCAATTTCCAAATTACCAAACCCAAATTGAAAAAATTCAGGTGTGTAAGTCACACGTGATAGAAGTGAAACCTTCAACAATTTTGGCTTCAAGATAATGAGACGAATGTAAATTTTCGGCAAGAGGATAATTGTAGGTTTTAGT
>JARJDR010008019.1:0-12900 GCA_030264135.1 Myllaena sp. GC000078 | reverse complement strand
TAGAACTTGTTTCCGCATGCGTACGTCTATATAATATGCAAACATAAGTCGAATTTATGCGTTAGAACCGAATGAATGAGACGGCTAGCAAATGAAGAGCGAAAAGGATGTCCGGGCCGGACATTCTGTTGACTTAACTTCTTACGCATTCGCCGGGCCAGAAAAACAAATCGAAAGAAAGAGGGGAAACATGCTGTCCGCTTGTTCTGATGCTCATCTTCATTCACTTACCAGCGATTTCTCATCCCCTCCGGCTCGTTTTGATCCCTCGCGCATGAGCAAATATTCTTTCGCGCAGCCGGAAGCGGAAAAGGATAAACGTCAATCAATTAGCAGTACATTCGTTATGCGGCGGCATCCATATTCCAATGAGAAAAACAACGTTTCCCGCGACCCGTGCGCGAGAATTTTGCTGCAATTTTCGTGAGGGGAGGGACTTGAATCTCCGTATGTCAGCACTAATTAAGCAAACGGCGCATGGGAATTGTCCTTTTTGCGGTGCCGCTGGTGGTGTAGCCTAGCACACAGCCGCTGCCGGCGGCGCGCGGCGCTTCGGAAGTTTGCCGAGTCGGGCGTCACCCGCTGGGGAAGCATTCGTGTCGAATCCGTTTAACTTTGACTAGGAAGCACGCGGAACGCATCCTCACGACTGCGTAACGAACAGGGACGACATGATACCGCGCTGCGAAGCGTTAGAGTATAGAAGTGGATGTGGGAAAATTGGGGAAAATGGGGAGGAGGCGAAAAAAAAAGCAGGGAAATGCTGCTTCATGCTCGGCTCGCCGCCACCGCCACCGCTTACGCTCGCAGCGTTGTTTTTGTGTCTCGTCCACCGTGTCGTGTCCCGATGTCCCGATGGACGTATTAGCGAATGAGCGATCAGTCGCCGCCGTCGCCATCGCCGTTGGCCCCGGCTACCAAAACCAAAGCCACCCACCCACCCACCGACCTACCCAACTGACACCTCAGCGTCGGTATGCCCCATTGTTACCAATCTTCCTGCGGCCGAAGGATTTGTGCGGTGGGGATTTAATGGAGCTAATTTTCGAATGGAAAAAGCGATGGCTAATAACCGGATGGAAAAACGAAATAACAAAAAGCGGATACAAATTGCTCCGGCATTGATTTTCGGATAACCAGAACAAAGAATGTGCGATGATTCAAAACAAGGATTAACAACATTAATTTGCCTGATTTTCGGCGCCAAGTAGAAAAGCTAACATTCGAGATGGTTTTCGTCGGCTGTGTGTTGTGCAATCGAAACTTTCTTCTTCAACGGTGTCACAAATTATATTTTGTCATCATCAATCAAAATTACTTCCAATTCAGAATTCCAACCGTTTCCGTTTCACCGGTCTCTCAGCCAGACAATTTCACAACTCTGCTGTAATTAATACAAGCACTTTTCAACGCTAAAACACTTGAACTAATAATACCCCCCGTTACGTTTTCACACACTACCCCGCTATTATTATTATTATGAGTACTCTAAATGAGTATTCAGCATGCATACCGCTCAAAGAAATGAAAACAATATGAAACGAACACTGGGAGGAGGATTAGTCGGGACGAATGACTAAATGGCAAGAGCTTCGCACGAATGAAAGAAATAGAGCGTGAGCGCGCGCGAATGACAGTTAGTGAAACGCTAATGATACTGTCGAAACATTCGCTCGTAATTAATGCTTCTCCTATGCGACTGGCAGGCGGGGTCGAGTCAAACTCCACGATGCAAGGACTAGGACGACAGTCCTTGCCGCCCGTCAGCGAGTGATATATACGGAAAACGCCGAAACGCAGACGCGCAGAAAATGCGATGAAAGTTCCTCCAAGTGGCGGGCGAAATTGGTGCAAATTTTAATAGTTGAAACCGGCAAATGGAAAGAGCAACAGCAATTTTCCATTAATGTTTGCCGTGTCAGCTTTCATTTCGTCGCTTTTAACTAAATCAACTTCAAAACGCTCGCCAGCTTGTGCGCGTGGCATGAAAATTGTTGCTCGCTATTTGCGCTAGCAACATCCGCGTTTCGTTATTTATACAGTCTAAATATACACATCTATGTCAATACGCATTAAATGAATTTTGATTGAAATCGAAACCAGCGGCGTGCGCGGCATATACTCGTACGTATTTAATAGAATCTATAGTTTGAAGTGGATTTAGCAATTTGTAGTAGTCGGGCGCGATAAATTTATCGCAGTGGTTGCGAGTGGTGACGAAACCCCTCGAGAGTTCGAGATCCATTCAAACAACATGCAAATGATTATGTATAGTGATCATCAGCGCGGGTATACGATCCTTGAAGGACTCTACGCGAAGAACAACTATCATACTACAACACAATACCCACCATTCAACCACCGACCACAATGGTGAGCGAGTGAGCGCGCTATAATCATTCATTGAGTAACCCTATCTACCTCGTTGGATAGTAGAACCACCCCCTTCACTTTCACTCCACTGTAGTCCTGTTCTTGTTCTTTTAGGCAGTAAAGTCCTGCATGTCCGCGCGTGTGGGTTTAAATCCTAAGACGAAGGGTGTGAAAATCGCGAAATTCCCCATTTTCATCCGGCCGAATCCAAAGTGGACAATACGTCCGCATCTAAGTCGCTTCGCTGGACAGACCGGGGGAGGGAATATGCATCCACAGCGCCCACAGGCGCAAAACTGTCAACCAACCATTTTGGGGCTGAAAGCATTAATCCGCATTCATTCGGCATTGTGTGAATATGTATGCGTGCGGTGGCCGCGCGGCGGGTGAGAGGGATGATATCTTCAGCTGACATCTAGTATCTCCGCGCCGCGATCGTTGCCTTTAGTCTTCGCGAGCGGGCGGGCGGGCGTCGCCGAAACGGCGCGCGGCGGTTGGCGGTTTCATCATGAAGACATTGGCGCATTGTTCATTTGATATGCCCTTTACGAAGTGCTCCCTTCACTACCCGATCGGCGCGGTGGCGGCGCGTCTTTTGTCTGCGTGTATGGGGCTGTAATAAATGTTTGGACCCCACGCATCGGTCCTTGCCCGCTCTGTCATCACTTTCGCACATCAACTTTCTTTATCACCACCAACCGCCTGCACACGAGATCCTAAGGAAGTGAAAATAGAAACAGAAAATTTCACTTGGAAACGCGCACTTCATGTGCGAGGGGTTGTAGTTTCCCTCGTCATCATCGTAGTCAGAAAATGTCCACCGTGCCCGAAATTGCTCTTTTGTAGTACTAACGCGGGCGGAGGAAAGATGCAAGTCAAAAAATAGGGCCCCATGAAGAAAAGAAGGCAAAAAAACAATAATACTCCGAAGGGAGAGGACGCCCACGAGGGCGATGGGGAGGATGTGGCGGCGAAGAGGACGAGGAGGCACTTTGTTTACTTGTCAGACGAAATTAAATTCATCAGTCAGAAAGACGTGCGGGCGCGGATGTCAAATGATTGTTTAATCGTCAAGAAGAAGGCGTGGGCTGGAAGAAGAAGAAGAAGAAGAAGAAGAAGAAGGACGAAATCCTTGCTGCGCGTGCAATGCGCGTGTTGTGAACGTATCGCGCATCACTGCACGACGGAAGACATCAGAGCGCAGAAAAAGCAGCGGAGAAAGATAAACGTCGTTTCAGCCATCGTCAACCGTGGGCGGCGTCCAAATTAGATCGCTGGTGTGCTTGCGTTTTAATCACTGCAACAATCTTGTTGCTGCGCTGCTTGCTGCTCGTTCCAACTATCATTAGTTTGCTCGAGTGTAATGCCCATTGTATTCGGATTACTATGGGGATGCTTTCTTTGCACCGCACGCCTCCATTTTAGGTGATTCCATTATATTCCTTTTATTTCTGTAATTAGTGCGACATAGCTGGGCTAATAGAGTGAAGCGCGCACTCGACGGCACTCCCTCTTTTTCATTACGTTCATTGCAGTCAATTTCAACACGGTGCCTGTGCGTCGTCGGCACGTGCCACATATCGTTCCGGCGCCCCCGAAATTTCGCATGATTTATCATCGGCCCGATGTCATATCACCGCGCACGGAAATGTTATAGCCTATCCTGTATGCAAAACGCCGTTTCCCGCGTGACGTGATCGCTCTCGTTTCAGGGGCGCGTTCTTTCTCACCCATCAGAGGCGACTTAAATTCACACGCTGCCGCTCGACGGAGAGGGAGGCGATGCGTAATGAACTCATTTATATGTCAATGCTATTTTCATATCGCATGTCATTTCAGTCGACGCCGAACCAACCACCTACTATCGATAACCTCCTCCTCGCCACCCCCGCATGCAAATAATGTCGCCGCACCACCACTGTGTGCGTGGTTACCGCTTCGATGCGTCGCCGTTTCTTTCACGCTCGCGTGCGTTTCTCCTCATTTTTTGCCATTCATCTCTTTCGATTTCTGCGACGCTTTATTAATGTTCCTTCCCTATGACGCGGTAGAATTACAAACTTTGCAAAAACGCGCTGCAAAACAATGGATTAGCATATCGGCCTCGAAAAGGGCCAAAGCGCCGATGTCGTAACATTTTCCGATATTAATTTTCGCTTCGGCGTTATTTCGCAATGGGCAAGAAAAGAGGCTGGAAGCGAAGCTGAGATTTTTCATCAATGTGCAGCATGGATTCATAATATGCTGTATCGCATCCGCTCCATCCAACAAAGATATGACTTATCCTATATATTTTATGGGATCGGGATAGCATGAGATGAGAGGAGGGTACACGTCTGTGTGGACGATAATGATTTTCCAACAGGACGCGCTCGCGCGTTCGCTTACCATGCAGCGCCTTTAAGTAGGCCTTTCCGGCGTTGATCATCTGCCGGGCGCCCGGATTGAATTTATCCAAGATGTTCTGCAACAAGCCAAAGAAGAGAGAATGTTATTAGATATTATTAACATTTTGCTTTTCGGATTTTATCCGCTAAATGCTTCTTGCACGAAGAACACGAATATCAAGATTGGACAATAATGGATAATGGGCATTCCATCAGTTAATTTGAATTTGAATGCGTTGTGATTTCTTGATTCTTCGACCAGTAATTTATGACGAAGAATTTCATGGCAATATTGACATCACAAAGAATTAAATTTCGTCGTATTTTTTGCGGCGAAACACTAATTTGCATGCTGACCAGTTTAGCCACATTCTATTCCTTGAGTTGACTAACATTGACATTGGCTATTTCGGTTCACAGTATATCTAAGAATATTGACTCGAGTTTACGAAGAATTGAATATTTCTATATTCAAATTCAATCCTGAATATACTAAAACCATTATCTTACATAACACGAAAAACATAATATTACGTATCGGTCTTCACACAATAGTTATTAATACATTTGTAACGCTCCACTTACACACAGGTGAAATAAATACAAGAAGTCGTTCGAGGCGCAGATTTCATCAAACTTGACACACCTCGCCTGTGATTTGTAACTGACAGGTCTTAAGTAACTGCATGAATTTATAAATTCTTTGTTGCAAATCGCGTCTTGCTTATTAAAACTAGAAAAATGCGAAATAACTGTTGCTAAGTAAGTAATTCGAATGGTTCCCGCCCAAATCCACACACGAGTGATGAGCGTTGCATGGAAAAAGTTTAGGCGCAATTCGACATGTGTCGGCAATCGTGAACAATGAATGAACACGCGAGACATAGATTTAATTATCCCAAACCAACCAGCCGATTGCTGGCGAAACAATAGACCACTTGTGGCGTGGTTGCGTCGTCTCAAACAACAATATTTTCAACAGGCGCCCACCAATTTCACACCTCAGCTAATATCAATGAGTCACCTACGCATGTTACACTGAGTAAATTTAGTATAGTAGACTTCGACATATTTTCCTAATCCACAACGCATTAATATTCCAATATTGTCTTGTGTATAGTCGAACGTGCGCGCTTGTCGTCATGCTCGACGAACGGCCAAAATCGTTATGCCTCTCGTGTGATGTAACGTAATTAAATGGAGTAGGTTTTGGAATACGGCGCGGAATTTGCGTTTACTTGGCGGATTCGAAGAGAAGTTAAGTCGCCATCGGATTACAATGCCACCGGCCGCATCTCAATTTGTTGCTAACAATTCGGCACCGAGATTGTTCATTACCATTGTTAGTAATATTCTTGATTCTGCTAGTTTTGGCATCGCGCCAGCATTCGTGTTGGTCGTTATGTTAACTTATGTTCGGTAGATTGTGTGTTATGTTTGCATGTTCGCTGTTATGCATAACCAATTACTTTACGATCATTAATACCTTACTACACTTCGCGTGCTTTAATTATTGCGATCACTGCATATAATATGCTTTAATATTGAAGCTATAATTTGCATTTGATTTGGTAGTAAAATATTATATACAAATTTGCATATGATCACAATAAATTATTGCTAAAAATAAGATACGAACAATGCCTTGGTTCCTTTTGTGTCAGGCGAACGAATGTTTGATGCATACAATCGCATTGCATTTTGCTGAATCGCATCGTGTGCGTTGTCATTGTCGTTCGCCGACGACTCATTTTTGCAACGCCAACAACGTCGACTATATAGATCACTTTTCACGACAGTACTATGTACCCGGGCGTTTCCTAGCGCCACACTGCACTTTATTTGCATTTGAAGTACAATGTAACGAGAGCAAGACACCCCCTTCTGCCCGCACATCCACGCCCTTTCGACTAACTCCATTCGTGGATGTTATCCTTCGTGCGCCGCTCCCAAGGTGGAGCAGTACATACAATGCGAACATCGAAAGAGAGTACGAGTACATACAATGCAAATTTTACTACCATTAGTTTCTCTGTGCATTTATCTTGTTCGCTTGCACGCTAACACGAAGAGAATGAAGAGATCTTTTTAACATTGAACAAGTATTCGAGTTTTATCAATAACAAACAAGTTTTTTTCATTTTTTTGCAATTGGTTTATTGTTTGTTTGAATTTGGCGATAAAGTCAACCGTTTTACGATTAAGACACCCAAGGGTGTGCACTGCTTGGATATAATGGGCACTTTGATGATGATGGCGCAAGAACGCGCACTGCAGCATGCAGTTGCCACTGCCAACTTCACAGAACACATCCGTGTCATATAGCTGGCGATCGTAAAGCTATCATCAGGACATGACCTTCTTCCTTACTTCTTTATTGTTAGCCATTCAATTCCTTAAATTTCCTCGTTTTTTCTGTTTCTTCTTCTCCTTTCTAGTTTTCGTAATTCGAATATAAATGGAAGAAAGCTGATAATATTTAACGGCAGCTACGTTTAATTAAGTTCTCAAATAAATCTAGTGCCAATGTGGGCGCTTGAACATTCGAAGCGCGCGCGGCTAGATGAGAAGAAAGAAATAAAAATCGAGATTAACCAACTGCATTACGGAATTAAAGAAATCGAATCGCGTGTAATTAACACGTCCGGAGACGATCTCACAGCGCCGTTTTATTGCGATTGTTTGCACGGATGTAGGCATATATAACTGTACCTTCCTTCTATGTGAATGTGGCGCTGCGCTGCACGGCACATAAGGCGTACTTCTTTACTCTCTTCGCCAATGTGTGTCGAACGAACGAGATGCGCGTTGGCATGCGTGTAGCGTTGCTCTGATCCAACCATTAATCTTTTATCTATCCAATTAACCGGCAGTACGTACGCGCGTGGCATAAATAACCCGCCCAAGTGCGTCTGTGCCGATAATGTTAATGTACTAAAGCAGCGCACTAAACTCCGCAGAACTCCCGGAAGTCGTCCGCAAGATTTGTTGGCAAGTTTTCTCATTTTTTTCTTCTGGCTCGAATTTCGATTGCGCGACCAATAGTTATTTAGAAAATAATGAGAAACATCAGAAGTTTTGGTGAAGTAACTTCGATTTTTTGAGATTTGGACATGAAATGAGATTTTGTATTTACCATTGACATTCGATGCTAAAAGCAATGCGCCTCGCAGAGCGGCTCTAAGACGATCAAGTCAAAGCGAATCAAACCAAACATCACGAAATGTCAAACGATAAGTTCGTGTACTTACCACACCCAACCCGTAGAAAAGTCTGGATTTGTGTCAACATCTTGCGTTTCCGTTGATTTGTACGTTTTCGCAGCGCAATCAGTCGGGATTAAATAGTGGCATATTTTTGCAATCAGAGAATATTTGGAGTTGCACTTAAATTGGTAGTTAAAGCAGAAGTCTGATGAATATTATCATCACCTTGTATACGGTTTGGCATCTATGCTAGACGATCCGTATCGCAAGCGCAGGAACGCAGGCGAGACGCGTAGCAAATAAACTTTTACGAGTTCGCGAACCGATGCCGGAAGTAGGAAGCACAACGCGATGCGTGTGCATGTGTGTGTGTTCATATATGCAGTCTATCCAGCCCGAAGACGATTTTCATGCATTTTTCCAATTTGCCTCCGAAATCAGATGCGGGCTGACTGCACCGCCGTAAAATAGACAATAGACTACCGAACGTAGTAAAGATTGCCCCAACAGTATCGCCATTCGCATGGTGCCCCTCAAAGAATTGTCCTTGCATATCCGGTGCAATCCAAAAGGGAATCGTTGCCCTCAGATTGCACAGTGCATGTTATTACACTTGCTGTTTGCAATAGAAGTAAGACAAGAATTGCGACTTTCTTGTAGGTAACTATCGAGAATTGAAATGCTTCAACACAGTAAGAGTTTTATCACGAATGTAATTTGCCTAATTGACTAATTTCGCCATCCATAAATACCAACATTTTTATGCTTCGAAACGTTCAAATCAATAATTTTACGCTAATGGCATTAATAAGCATTAGTAAGCGTTAATAGCATTAAGCAACGTCTGCGTGCGTGCTTGAATAAATGAAGAAGGAGTGCTGGTCCCAATCATCAGCAACGTCGAAGCCGATCAATTACGTATAAATAATAAACTTCGTAATGCTGCTAATTTCAACGCAATAATATTTTAAGCGAATAATATGCGTAAGGTTTCCCATTCCGCAGCAGCGCTCCATTGGAATTTCTAAGGCGTCACCTCGGCGCGTCCTAATTCTGAAAACTTCCTTCCAATCGTGCACCTTCCTCACGATGCGGACAAACTATATTGGAATAAGTACATCCGGATTTGTTGCGCCTTCTACGGATTCCATTCGGTCATACACCGAAAACAAAGGGAATTATATAATTTTCTCTCTGCGAAAAAAAAATGAAAAACGAAAGCATTTAAACAACGACCAGCATGATAATCGCCGATGCGAAACGCAACCCGTGTTTGTGACAACAAAAAGATGAATATCTCGCGCGCCGTACGCATGCATTCATTTATTTTACGCCGGATTATTTACTTTAATATTTAAATCTAACCCGCTTGTGGAGTGCTGCGAAATCCACACCTGCTTTGCATAACTTTTGCTCTTCTTCTGCACCGCTGCGGCGCGCAAATAAATATCTCGCGTCGGAATTTCATTCTCTTGCGCGCGCGGTGGTTATAGCGTTAAGCTTTCTCGTCACCGCTCGCCGCTTTTTTTTGTTTTCTGCATGACATGGATATAAACATAGGTCAGAAGTGGAGAGGTGCAGCTATGTTCTCTGCGTTAAACAAATATATTTTTTTAAGTGTACTTTACTTTATTTCACTCGTAACTATAGTCTGCATGCGTGCGTTCGTGCGTACGCATTTATATATTCCACACACTTAGAAAATCCTGCGCGTGTCCGCATAAATTCCCCTCCTGCAAGCGCGCACGTTTAACGAACGTGCCTGGCGTGAAAAAAGACGAATTTTCTCATGGCTTTATTTCTTCGCACTATATCGGTCGAGGCTGCTAATTGCCAATCGAATAAGATAACGTCAAAATGGGGCATTGAGTTTAGGCGAGGCCTGAATTAACGAATGCTGTGGGATTAGTGGTACTTTTATGCGGACGTGATGCGTAAAATATGCGGCGCATTTTAAATTTAAATTAAAATCTGCGATGATAACCTACTCGACTCGTACGAGCACTCCTACCGCCGCACAAAAGCAGAAAGAGTTATATATCAATTGCGGTCGCGGCGAGTGGCGTGCGTAAAGGATGGTGATCCTCTCTACGCACAATACATTTGTACCACATCATCAGGAACGCGTGAAACGAGCCGCCGGTGCCGCTGCGTTGGAGGTTTAGGCCAAAAGGGATTAATTAAGGGTCTGGTGTGGTGTATGTGAGCGCTGTGCGCGCATATTTAAAATAATTGCCGCACGCGCGCGCGCGCTCGCTGCCCTTCCCAATCGCTTGATTGTGCAATTTCTCTTCTCGTGTCTCTTTCTCTATCGTTTTGGAATCCAAATAATGCAGAGGAGGAAAATATATATGTTTGCCTTGCTTGTGTGGGTGGGATATTAAATATAGGTGTGCGAAAAGCGCAAGGGGGGTTAAAGATGTGCGCATATTTCATCGTTCGCGCTCGGGGTATAATCGTTGTGTTAACATTGAACAACGAAGGGCAGTGGTTGGATTTTTCCAAAGCGATTTACTTTGTGTCGGAATTTTTCAGCAAATTTCCTCCATTAACAAATACTGTTGAATTTCAAAGACCCGTGAAAAACTGGGGATATTATCTTGTGATATGTTTTCGTACAGATACTAATTACGCGTTTATTACTAGGCATGCCGATGGAGTATTTGCGCAACAGCCGACAAATATTCCACGCATTTCGCCATACTTTTCCGAATTTGTAAATACAGCTATTTGATTTGATTTTATTTCATGGCATGCATGAAATGCGTGTGTATTACGTGCGCCAACGTACCTGTCGGCATATCGTGCGCTGGCGAGAAGAGAGCAAAATTATTTTCAAATATTTTGTCCACGAGGAGGGATATTATTGCTGTGCAACACGTGTAAATTACGAGCGCCTGACGCGCGACGAGTGCGAATATATGTTGCATGTTTTGTAATTCGAAGAACAATGTGAATTTAATTACGGTCTGGATTGCGTACGGTTCACATGATGTCAAATTAACGAAGAGATATTTTAGCCCAAACACGCACAAATGCACATGCATGGCATATTTTAGTGGTGAAAAAAATTATTCAAATTGAGAGAGAATGTTGCAATTCTAGGCATCTATGAATAATTCCACATGTGTCGAAATGCTAACGAATTTCATAAATAATTAGTCGTATTAGTAATGAGTACTATTTTATGTAGTGATTTCACATTTTTTTCTTTCTTTCTAAGGAGATGAAGAAGCTGAAGCTGCTAATTACAAATTACTTTTGTTATATGTTATTCTGTTTTCCGCAATAGAAGTGCAATACAAATGGTTTAGTAGTTTTTAACATCTAAGTTATGTTTTTCCAATTATGTTTTTCTGAAAATGATTTTGCGGATTTTCAAAATGTTTTCAATTACATGCACTTAGAAATAGGCACCATATCTGTGTATTAGTAGTTTCTCTATGTGAAACTAATTAAAACTTTGATACGAGATGAAAGTTACAACCGGTGTTGTATAAGAAATAGAAATAGAAAAAGTAGAGCATTGAGAACAGGTAATAAATTATAAACAAGTAGTAATTGAGAAGGCCACAGAAGAAGATCAAGGCAAATGAATACTAATTGCCAAGCCCAATCAATTAGATATTCCGATATACAAATATAAATTATAATTTTCTATTTCACTGTTGTGCCAGGCTAGTAAGCTTGTTTTTGTTAGCTTCAGGCGCATCTACGTCATACATTTTCGTCATTTTTTAACAGCACGAATATCTCATGCTTCTGTTTAAAAAACATATTGCCAATAAGTACTTTATTTACCATATAATACGTAAAGCAACTCGTTTATAAAACTATACTAAAGAGGATTATAACGAAATTTATTCTGCTATGCTGCCATCCATTATTGCAAAATTCAATATTAAAACATTTACATTCATGTATTCATACGCCATAACAATATGTTGAAAACAAGTTAGTATAAAAACAGGAAGGCGAAAGGGACAGGCGGAGGCGCCGGGCTGGGGTGTGAAATTGCTAATCACTCAAAATCGCTAATTGAAATCGCCCTTGTTTGATTAGTAATCAGGCAAAGACAAAGTCAACTTGGCTCGCGCTCGCACCTCCGGAGACATCGCCGGCGCCTTCGTCTCCGGCGTTCTAATGCAAAATCAATATATATTGAGGGTGAGGAATATGTACGTCTTCTTCGTTCGTGCATGGCTTCTTTGTATTCTTCCATCTCGGCCCTCCTCCCCCCAATCCTACTTCTTCCTCTTCTTCCTCTATTTCCGGCATGAATGAGAGATCTCGAGATTTCGGATTCGGAAATGGGCAAAGCCAATATTAGCATTTCGCAAATAGCGGTAGGTAGGGATGTATATTGTATCGATTCCGCGCCCTCATCAAATTTCGAACCCTTCGCCGCTACATAACCGCTTCTCGTCTTCCACTCGATGCGTTTTCGTGCTGTTTTTCCCTCCGCTACGCTGCGCTGCAGCGAATCCATTAAATTTATTGACGCTGCCATTTATATTGCACTCGCGAAAAATAATGGCATGCAGGCAGTTGCCGAAACGATTAATAACGCTTGCGACGAGTGTATTTTGCGAAATCCCATCCGATTCGCGACGGATAATGCCAAAATCTTTCGACTGGTGGGCAAATATATGGCCGCGCAGCGAGGGCGAGCATAAGCGGCGCGCCGCACAGATCTAGATCTCGCCTAGATTGGATTTCTCGCAATTTGGCACTTGTTAGCACTCAACAGCAGCAGCTACAAAGAGAGATCTCTTCACGCTGTGCTCGGCCAAACTTCTCTCCAACAATAATAGTGCTTTCTCATTCGCCGTTGGCTCTAGTCCTAAAATCATTTCATTTTGGCGGCGCAGCTTAGCACTCTACGCATAATATTATGCTCTATAATCGTCTCTATACTCTTGTTGATAATCTGT
>JARJDR010007989.1:0-10108 GCA_030264135.1 Myllaena sp. GC000078 | reverse complement strand
ACGATTATTCCCCAAGCATACCACCACCTCCTCGCGCCTCCTCGTCCAAGCGGAACGACTTTCGATTAATCCGCGCCTTCGAAAACCAGTTTGCACGCAAGAATGTCTCCGGTCGGTCGAGTTATAATCTACGGCGGGCGCGGTGCGCTCGGCTCGAAGTGCGTGTCGCATTTCAAGGCGCAGAATTTCGTGAGTAATCCCACAACACAGAAGACTGAGGGCTCAAGGGTGCATCCTTTCAGTGGGTGGGCTCAATCGATCTGCACGAGAACACCGACGCCGACCTGAACATCCTCGTCGACAAGGACGCTGACGTGGGCGCGCAGGAAACCACGATCAACACGTCGGTGGCGTCGGCGCTGGGCGATGCGAAACTCGACGCCATCATCTGCGTGGCGGGTGGCTGGGCTGGTGGCAATGCCGCCAAGGACCTGATCAAGAACTCCGATTTGATGTGGAAGCAGAGCGTATGGAGCAGCCTCATCTCCAGCTCAATGGCAGCTGGCTATTTGAAGGAGGGTGGTCTGTTGGCGCTCACCGGGGCGAAGGCGGCATTGGAGCCGACACCGGGAATGATGGGCTACGGCATGGCGAAGGCGGCCGTCCACCATCTGGTGGAGAGTCTCGCCGGCGAGAAGAGCGGCATGCCGGCGAACGCCACCGTTGTGGCCATCCTGCCGGTCACGCTCGACACGCCGATGAACCGCAAGTGGATGGCAAGTGCCGATTTCACTTCGTGGACGCCGTTGGAGTTTGTTGCACAGTAAGCGCATGAATATCATGAAGACTCGTCTACTACTTTCATACTGTGTTTGTAGGACATTTTTGGATTGGACCAAGAACCACAATCGCCCAGAGAGTGGCAGTCTCTGTCAGTTACTGACGGAGAAGTCAGAGACCAAGATTGTTACTGCATAAGTAGCAATCACCTTTGTAATGTGGACCAAATCGTATATGAACTGAGATGATACAGGACAATGATTCCAAAATACTCCAAATTAAATGAATATCAATGTCGTGTGGTCAGGTCAATGACCAGCATTTGATTTTCTATATTTTGTATTGTTTGTTACTGCTAGGTGCAATTTGTTAAGCATTCTAATGAGTGTGTAGATATCCTGAATTGAGATCATTAAAGTTAATGAGCAAGAGGTTGTGCAATTACCTTGCTGCATCCTTTTCAGGTCACTTGTTGCGCACTGTCTTTGGAACCGCACTACACAATTGTTCGTCGCACATTAATTAACTTTGATTATCGCAAAGTTAATTAAACTACCGAGAAATACGTTGGCTTTTTTTTTGCGCGACAGACTGACAGAGCAGTAAAAAAATGGCCGTCATGCACATGATGCACATTGTTGCAATTGTTGCATAACTTCATTCCCAATTTTATATCAAAAAGTTTGCTTTATGTAACGTGATACAAAATTTTTATTTAGTTCTTGCACAAATTAAGTTAATATTGTTCAAACGTGAGAAATCCAGTTCGTAATTCAAACTGTCTATGCTTATAAAAACGTTTTTATATGTATTATGTACACGAGATTCTACGTTTGCACTTGGAATACAAATCGTTTGCAATTGAAACATAAAACTAAACATAATTCGCAATTAATTTACATACCGTCATTATTATGCACGTGGATTATACCATCAACGATTTGTATTCAACCGTATTAACTATATAATTATGCAAAATTTTCAGAAAATTTTGCACGAATCACAGAACATAAAGTTAGCGTTTTTATCATTTCTCTCCTTCAAAAGAATTTAAAGAAAAAAAAAACCTGTATGACCCGGAATGTACGATATCTAAAGAAAAAACCAACGTAATTAATACTGAAATTATACGACTAATTCGAGCGGCCAAAGTAAAAAAGTTATTGAACACATTCCCTTCGGATCAAATTTGCGTAAACGAATTGAGCGCGCAAATGAAAATCAATGCATCATCTTATGGATTTTAAGTATCTTACCTAGACGTTGTTTTACGGTTTTCATACCTTTCCGCGTCCGCGCCGGAGTTGCCGGAGTTGTCGACGACGAACTGGTAATACCTGAAATTTAATTATGGTTAATTAACGGACAGAGATGTAATTAGTGGCGATTTACATGGAGTAGACGAAGGTACTGGAGTTAATGTGGACGGACCAGGAGAGATCCCCGTTTTCAAAACATTCGCTTCGTCCACCTGTTTGATTTTCAGTTTCTTTTTCTTCGTGGACTTTTTCAATGGCGACTAAAACAAACCAAATAAAAACTTGAAACCTTAGCGAATCGATAATTACTTTAGAACGTTTGCTGGTGGCATCCACAGAGTCTTTTTTCGTGGATCGATGCACCTTCGGCAGAAGAGGACCCTCCCGATGTGGTGACCATGCCTCATCCTTACTCGATTTGATCTCTTCATTCTCAATCGGTGGATAAACTACAAAACAACCCAATAAGCATTCGACTATAAACAATTATTGAATAGTCTTTACTGTAATCATCGTCTTGACGCACATTATGCAGTTCCTCATCTTCGAAGAGGTTCTGCGCATCGAGCAACCGCTTCCGATTCTTCGCCGATGCCTTCTTGGACGGCTGCAGAAACGTGGTGGTTGCTTGACCGATCGACAGCATTCCGGCGATCGCCTCCTGCGTGGAGGGCGACGCTCGCCCCTCGCCGCCGCGATCTATAAACTTGGTAGCGAGCGCTGACGCCTTCAGCAACGACTCGATCCCATTGGCGGGATTCTCCTCCTCGATGATCTTCGTCGTCCAGTGGTTCTGTTTCTTAGCCGCCGCACGCGGATGCTCGTCAATGTACAGGTTGAAGCTGTCGTCCAGCGAGTCGTCGTCGTCATCATCACAAAAGTCGTAGATCGAGTGCTGACTGCTATCGAAGCTCTCGTTGAAGTTCTCGCCCAGTTCGTCGCGTTGTCCAGGTGCCGGCGGCGTGCCCACCACGGGAAACGACTCCTTCCCGAGCTTGATTTTGAGAATGGTGCCGCCGCGATGCACAGCCGTGGCAGTTTCTGGCTGTGCTGGTGTTTGAGGTGGTGGCGATGGCCATGCTGGTGGTTTCACCACCGGTTTAGGTGGTGGTGATCGAGCTGGAAGCTTTTTCAGCGCGCTGAAGTCCACGAAATCCTTGTTTACCGGTCGCTTGCGGTTGCGTTTCGATTCTCGTTCGGGTTTCGGCGGGTTCAGTGCGTTTAAATGGCGTTCAGCAGTGCGGATTTCCTTGGAGATGTCTTTGAAGAACTTAACAACGTTTAGTGTTTGTGGAATTTGTGCTTGAGAATCTAAAGACTAAACAAAGGCGTAATTATTCGGAAGTTTTCGATGCAAATCAAGCTAGTTACTTCTTTGTCGGTGTTCCACGCCTTCAAGCTGACGATCAGCATTTTCAGGGACGATAGCAAACTCTCCTCGCATTTGCCACCCTCCATATTGATCTTCTGCAGTTTGGCAAGCATTCGCTGCGCGGCAAACCAGTGAATTGTCTCGAAATACGGATAGAGAAACTTATGTATCATCTTCACCTTTTTCTCAATTTCATACACCCTAAAACCCAACCAAATCAACACAAAGCTTAAAAATGCGGAGAGCATTTAAACGTACTGCAATTGCAGAGGAATATTTAAACTATGTAGAAAATTGCCGCCAAACACGAGGGAATCCTCGATGGTAAGCACGGCATGTATCCAACCAGTGGGAATCATCATCGTCTGTCCAGCCACCAACTCACAGCGATAACAACGATCCACTTGGTCACCAAAGAACGTCTCGCTTTGATTGCTGGACGTCATCCACTGCTGATACAGCGTCATATTAGCCGCTGTTGGCGCAATCAGGTAGAAGATCTTCGCACCGCGCAGCACATGATACCACACACTCGTCCCGCCGAAGTCAATGTGGAAGTCAGTGAAGGAGTCCTTCACACTCATCAGACAGTACTTCTGCACGCAGAGCTGATCCAGTGCATAGTCCTGCGGCCAGATGATATTCGCCCAGTCGAGATCACGCGCGGCGAGCGGTGGTTCCACCAATCGTGTCATCGGTGTCTTGGAGAACTCCAAGCTCACGACGTTATACACCTTGGTGCGGTCTCCAGATGCATAATAGGCAACGAAATCCCCCAATTTCATCTTCACATCCACCTGCCGGATGACATCTATCACATCAATCTCGTGATCGCTGCCCACCAGCCGCTCCACGTCGTGCAGACCGAAGGAGGAGGCGTCCGGCAGCACCATTCCCAACCCATCCATCTCGTCAACGAGGATCGGCCGTGTGAAACCATGCTGGGTGAGGTAGGACTCGGTCAGCGTGCGTCCAGCAAGCCGAATCACAATATCGTCGATGTGGTGAAAATGCCGCTTGAGCAGCTCGGAGATGAAGAAACGTGTGCCCGTTTGCACCGGTTTCGCGTCGGCGTTGTCATCCCAATAATCATGGCGGTGGTAGTTTCGAAATGGTTTGACTGCAAGTGGAAACCGTAAGCTATGTGGCACAGTGGTGTGCTTTCGATAGGGCAACTCACTGATTGAGGGTCCATGCTCCTCCTCACAGCGCGGACAGTGGTACTTGTCCACCTCAGCCGCGAGCACCTCCTCAAAGTTGGCGCAACTAAAACGACGCGTTCAGCAATGCAAGATGCTAGCAAGAAGCAGTTGGCGGTGGGTGCATACCTGCTATGAAACCAATCGCGGCAAGCGTCGCACTGGATCATGAAGACGTTTGGGTCATACTTGAGGCCGCAGAGGCAGTACCGTTCGTCTGCCATGTCGGCTCTGCAGCCAAGTCCCCAAGTCCGTCGTTGATGGTATTTGCCAACACTTTGCTGGGGAATTGCTGTTGGGGATGCTGGGTGGCGTTGCAATGAAGCAGTCGCGTCGGGTTGCACAGCACCCTTCACAAATGGCTTGAAAGCACTTATACACTGTCGCGGAGCATCTTGCTTTGTGATCAAATAGATTTCTAAAAAGAATTAGCGAAAGGGTTTGGGTTATGTGAGGTGACCGAGGTGACTGAAGAAAGCACAATAAGCACTGAATGGCTTCGAGGTATTGTTTTACTATAGGCAAACCCACCAACATACGGCATTAATTAATTTGAAAATCTTAATTTGTGTTATTTTCCTGTTGTGTCTGCAAAGAGGTAAAAGAAAAATGTCTTTTATCTTTTTGTGTGTCCGCGAGTGAACACATAAGTGTTATCTAATTCTCTCTACCATGCTTGTTTCTGCCGATATCGTTCCTTTTGTCGGACTAAAAATTGCAAAACGTCTAAAAACACTAAATTTTGATCGCGAATTTTGGTGAAACTACTAACTTTACCTAAGTGATATATAACTCGCCGGAATGCCAAAGAGTTGCTCTTTACAACGCCGTCACGTACGAATCTCTACCATGCTTGCTTCCACCGAAATCGTACCCTTTGTAGGATTGGAAATTGCAAAAGGCCTATAAACACTAAATTTTTGATCGCAAATTTTGGCAAAACTACTAACTTTACATAAATGATATATAATTCGTCTAAATGCCAAAGAGTTGCTCTTTACAACGCCGTTACGTTCAAATCTCTACCATGCTTGCTTCCGCCGATATCGCTCCTTTTGTCGGACTAAAAATCGCAAAACGTCTAAAAACACTAAATTTTTGATCGCAAATTTTGGCAAAACTACTAACTTTACCTAAGTGATATATAACTCGTCGGAATGCCAAAGAGTTGCTCTTTACAACGCCGTTACGTACGAATCTCTACCATGCTTGCTTCCACCGAAATCGTGCCCTTTGTAGGATTGGAAATTGCAAAAGGCCTATACACACTAAATTGTTGATCGCAAATTTTGGCAAAACTACTAACTTTACATAAGTGATGTATAATTCGTCGGAATGCCAAAGAGTTGCTCTATACAACGCCGTCAAGTTCGAATCTTTACCGTGCTTGCTTCCGCCGATATCGCTCCTTTTGTCGGACTAAAAATCGCCAAACATCTAAAAACACTAAATTTTTGATCGCGAATTTTGGCAAAACTACTAACTTTACCTAAGTGATATATAATTCGTCGGAATGCCAAAGAGTTGCTCTTTACAACGCCATCACGTACGAATATCTACCATGCTTGTTTCCGCCGATATCGTCCCTTTTGTCGGACTGGAAATCGCAAAACGCATAAAAACACTAAATTAACAGACGAACAAATGTCCAATAAATAGTTCTTATTTAATCAATATGTAGCGTTATAAAATTATATGACAAGCACATCATCATGATGATCAGGACCATCGGGTAGATTCTGATGCCGGACACGAACATTTGCCCAAAAATAACCCAGCCCTTCGCAGATCGGTACAATAACCGCCTCAACGGCAGCGCGCACCATGGTACGAATAGCACTGCACGTGAGCTTCCACGTGCGAATGCACGGCGTCCAACACCAAATATACTAAGCAAAAAGTATCCATTGTTATTCGATTAATAGCATTTTATTGAAGTATTTATAATTTACCTTGAATGCGAGACAAGCAAAAGAACATCCTAAACAGAGCGCTGTGAGTGGCGCAATAATAACGCTGAGACAAATATAGCAGAAATTCTTTGATAGCCGAAAGCAATGGTGGCTCACACGCCAAGCGCACTCTGGACTGCGAAAACTTTCTGGTTCACCGATTATATCCTCCCAAACCACCTACAAATGCCCAAAACATATTTTTAACCATTAAGTAAACCATATCAAGATAAGTACGAGGGTAAAATGTTATTTACATGTAGATTTTGACTGAGCGCATTCGGATCGCGATCTTCCAGATCCATGATGGTTTTCTGCGACATCATTCACACTGCATGGTGGGCACCGACACCACACTGACCGAGAGCAGGACGAATACTAAATGCTACCGTTTGACCTATGTGTCCGAGCGCCACACTTGGTGGTTGGTGGTGTAGCGGTAAGGGTGGGATAAACGGGTAAAACGATGCAATCAAAATCAACAAGTCCAGAAGTGGACATAGTACAACAAACGCCACCGACCTACTTGCGCTCGCCAAGGGAGACATGCAAAAATGGAAAATTATCGATCCACCCGCCAACCACCCCCCGAAAGAAAAAGTAACACGCCATGGGTATTTTTACCTCGGTGCGCAGAAAATTGCTTCCATTAAGGATAAAAACCTTTCCATTTGGGAATAATTTATTCATATAATATTATTGCGGCAATGAATAACAAAATTATGCTTTAACAAAAATAAAAGGGGGAAATAATACAAAGAAGAAACGAATGATTGCATTTTCGATAATTAATAACCCATATGCAAATGTCGTTCGTTATTGTCTTTCATGCGACGCTTCAGTAGAACAATGCACACGGTTAGTAGCGCTAACAAAGCAATCACTAAACCGACCAACGTGTACATGGCGTGTCGAAATCCAGCTGCAGGATCTGCAAACATAATTAATTAATACGGAAAGAAGAACAAATGATACAAGTGGTACTAACCAGGACTACGATATAACTCTCGAGGATTATCATCCGAATTGAAATTTGGATTCGACAACTTTGGCAGGAGTTGCGTCCAAAACGAAATACGCCGCGCGCGCTTAATTTCATCATCGTACGGTTGAATATCAAACTGCTCCATGTAATAATCGCTAGGCGCATACTTTTTCCACATGTTTACATTTCCACTTGGCGACGGATTCCTACCAATCTTACCAATCAACCCCAATTCATGGAAAACTTTTGTACTTACCCAAAAGTGATAAAATTACTCAGCAACTGCTTGAAGCGCTTACTATAACGCATCTCATTGCTATTGAAACGCCGCCGCGCCAATTGGTTCAATAAGAACGGTCCAAATAGCAAAATCAAATCGGAGGTGATCAACGCGTCCGAGTGGTTGAGTTGCAAGCCGAAATCCTCCACCATATACGCGTAGATCGGCTGCGTGTAAGCGGCCAGCAAGTGATTCAGTTGGATGAAATGCGGCGCTTCAATACGCGTCTCGTACTCAAAGTCGCGCATTTGCCGCAGCAGCAATTGCACGTTGCGATAGTTGGCGCCAACCACATACCGCCATTTGATCAGTTCGATGACTTCCTCTTTGTTGCGCAGATTCAAGCGGTATTTTGCGATGGTTTCGGCGATTTTCGCTTGTTCAAAGTACTGCTGGAGTTGCAGCACGCCCTGCTGGGCGATATATTCCCAGTGCGTGAATTGCGGGTCGGTTAAGACTCGCGCAATGCCCGTGAGGATGGGGACTTGCTGAAAAGTGCCTTCTTTAAACGCCACGGTTGGTTCTTGGGGCAGATAGCGGTCCGATTCGGGGAGGAATGTGTCAATAACGGGTAGAAATCCTTCCGGTGAATTACCCGACTGAAAACAGAAAACCATTTAAATCGGAAAAAAGGAAATAAGTTTGAATTTACATCGATATATTCTTCGTAGGCCTTGAGAATATCCACAGTTCGCTTGGATTGCAAGCACTGCAACATGGTCGCTGAATAGTCATTGAAACAACCCAACAATTGGATGATTTTCTCTGAGGATTTATAGCGATTATTCGCGAGGTGCCACGGCGATAGCACACTGCCCGATGACAGGATCACGCGTTGGAAAAGACCTTCAAACCACATAATAACATCATAATGACAATATAAAAACATATAAAATCGATAGTAATGATCCGCACCGGATGTGCGCGGCGAGAGCAGATGGTAAGCAACACTAGCGGCGCCTGCTGCATGCCCAAAGAGTGTCACCCTCTCGGAGTCGCCGCCAAAGAACTGGATGTTTTCGCGCACCCAAATCAATGCGAAATACTGATCGATGAGTCCGTAATTGCCGCGCAGCGCCGGTGTGCCGACGCAGAGAAAACCAAACACGTTCGTGCGATAGCCAACCGTCACCACGACGAGCTGCTCCATGGCGAGTTCTTGACCGGGCAGCGCTGAAGGATTACTGCGTGCA
Organism: Myllaena sp. GC000078; assembly: GCA_030264135.1. Taxonomy (NCBI): domain Eukaryota; kingdom Metazoa; phylum Arthropoda; class Insecta; order Coleoptera; family Staphylinidae; genus Myllaena; species Myllaena sp. GC000078. The sequence continues at coordinate 1,148 of JARJDR010007989.1, read as the reverse complement.
AAGTCCACGCCATCGAAGATCACCACCACCGGCATACCACCACCGGCGCCTCCACCATTTACGAAGCGTCCGCCGCCAGTTTCCGGCGTCCAAACATTCAAATAAAGGCAATCTTCACTGTCGGTCGGCCGCATGGGCAATTGTGGGCAGCGTGGCGCGTAGTTGAGGGCGTGCAGGCTGCCATTCCAGCCGTGATGTCTTTGCGGTGGCGCAAACCGGGCGGCACCCAAGGGCGGCGCTGCGTAGGGTATGCCCAAGTAGGTGTCCGCAATAGCGCCGGTGTCGCCGTAAACTTTCGTCTTTGTCGATTGTAAGAAACCACAAATTAATTGAGTTTAAACTTATTTGATTAAATTTAGTTTACTCCGATTAGTATTCCTTGGGGAAGTCGAATTGTTGGCCGACGATTCTGATACTGACACAATATATTGGAATTGGCGGTAAATAAATAAAGAGCGAGAAGGAATTGGAGCAGGTTCGAAAACATGGTTGTGGTGTGATGTTCGGTGGACAACTGCGTGCGTGTATGATTTGCGTGGGTGACTACCTACTGTGCTGGACACGCTTCCGGTTGCGTTGCGCCAATACATCCGGTCATCTCGCACCTGCGATTGTGACACGTTTGCTCTGTGTTTACCAGTTACAATCACTGCACACGGATTATGTATAGCAAAGCATATAAAAAACTACTCAGCATTATGTTGCGATCTTTCTCGACAATCTAACCAATGCATTTCTTCGAAAATATCAACTATTCAACAAAAAAATAATTCTTGAGTATATAGTATAACTATTCTTCTTCGTACATACCAAAATTTAGCTCAAAATTCAAGATTATAGTCTATAATTTCAGCGCATGTTCGTCAGTCATGGCTAACTTGAGTATGTTCGTCTTTTGCAAAGCATAGAAAACGAAGAAATCTACTTGTAAATCGAAGGCACCACATTAGTTTTTAAGAAAATGATGAACAATTGGAATAAAATTGGTCAATATCGATCTTTCCCTGTTTGCGATTTTACCTCACTTTACCTTAATTCACACACAAAACAATATAAACTTGATAAATAATTGAAATTGGATGGTTGTACTGTTTTACTCATCTAATAAACAACTTCTAATATAGGGAAAATCCAAATGTTGTTTCTCT
>JARJDR010007980.1:0-23198 GCA_030264135.1 Myllaena sp. GC000078 | reverse complement strand
CGGAATGTTTCGCACCGCCTGTTCAAATTGCTGGCCTCCGCTTCGCGTCGGCCATCAAACTTTTGAACAGACGGCGCAAAAACTCATTCCGCGATACTATAGCGTAAATAACTATTACTTGTTTTTGCTCATTTTTCCGGCCGGCGCGGTTGTCGTGCGTTTGTCGACCGAAACAAGTAACCTCTCATATGCTGCAGCGTCGCGAATTAATTTGTCAGTCACTGACAATAAGAAAACGTAGCATGGAAGCGATGAGTGCTGCGGCCAGCAAAAAAAAAACGGCAAAGCAAATGCCAATTAATCATGATTAAACAATGCGAGCGCCAACGAAATTTAATTGGAGAGCGGGCGCGGAAGGATGCCCATCAGGAGCGCGGCGCGTCACCGCCGCCGCCGGTTGCAACCATCGGGGATTTATGACTGTAATCTCGAAACTAAACGAGGCTCGAAAGAAACGTAATTAATTTTAACGGCAATACCAAATTAATAATGGCAAGCAAAAATAATATAACGCTGCGCTTTACTATATTCCTGTGTGAATTTGCGCTTTGCGCAGTTATGATTTAATGCGAAATCGATTGCAGAATAAATTGAAATGGGAAATGTGTAAATGCGATTGCTGGCATGGCGTTTGGAATTAACCGCAAAACTTGTCGTCGATTAGTTACCTCGCACGCTGATCAGTTAGTCTACTTTGAACACGGATGCACAGCAATTTGTCCGCGACGCTGCTAACTAATTGCAATCACGAATATTCTTGTGAATGTTATCTTATGAATGAGTCCACCTTCACAGCTCCTTAGATAACTGTTAGCAAACATTTGCTGTCAGCCTCCTTGAGGCAAGACGTAAATCTATATATTGCGAATAAAGTTTTTTTTCTTGGGCGAACATGGATGCCCAAGGGATGGATTTTGTTGGGTTCGCCATATTAAATATTTACGAAAGTTATACGGCATATCAATGATGATCAATAATCGTGGAAGTAAAACTTATACATTAAGACTTGGAAAAGTTTATCGAATAATTCACAATAATTTTCACGTAATAATTTCTCTAATATGCCATAAAATAATATACGTCGCAGTGTCAAGGAGTGGTATCGCTATAAATTCCAGCTAGGCATGTGAAAATTAAAGAAAAAGAAAAGCTTAACGCGCACCGTAAATGCGGGATAGCAACACTGAAACGCGTACCTATGTTTTCTGCACCATTTTCTTATATCCTGTACGATTTTCCGGTGCGCGGGGCACGACAAAAAAGGCAGGCAATGCCATAGCTGAGTGGCACGGTAGGTACGCGAAAAGTGACAGCTCGTTGTTGCCGACTAGGGCGTTTTTCGCACCATTCTGCCGGCGAGCAAAGGGTGCGTTTTACGATCGGACTATAAATCGCGCACTGCACTTGTACAGAGAGTCCAACATGCCCAGCAACAACTCAGTGCCTGCCAGCGGCGAGCTAGGATTTTTTTCCTTCCTTGCTGGAGACGGAACCGTTATGCCATTTCGACTAAATTGTATTTTCATTTATTTTCCTTCGTCCTTATCTAGATTTCGATTTTCTTTGACGATCGGACCGCTGGCGCTCTTCCTTTTAAATGCTTTTCCCATTTATCACGACGCGCCATACAACAACAAAATGAATTGGATTATTGGCGCTATGCACGCTTTTTGCATGAAAAATTAATAGTGTGATGGGCAGCGATTAATCATGGCCAGTTGGATTCGGACGCGTGCTTATTTATCGTCGCTGAAAAGTTGCACCAATTTATTTACTTGTCCCACGCGGGGTGGGTGTTTAAAACAACAAGCGGAAAGAATGCGGATGAAAGTTCATAAAAACACACTTAATCGAATTAAATCTATCAATCGCTTGGTTTGCGCAGCGCCATTCGCATCGCTAGTAAGGGGGAACAATTTCTAAATGCTGCGGTGGGTGCTAAGGAAATGTAAAACCTCAAAAAAAAATGCTGCTGGACAGCATCCAATTCTTGGGCACAGAAACCTATGCCAATGAAAAAGAAGGCGTTAAAAATCGCTAAAAAAGGATTCGCTGCAGGTTGGTGTAAAAAAGACGTCGGCTATTTATTGGCCACAGCGGGGCGCTGCTACAAGCCACGAGCCCCTATTAAAACGGTGGTGTTCCCAAAAAAAACAGCTGAACGGGTACTCTGAATATGCATACGTGCGCGGACGCTGGTTGCACAAGATGCAATGATAGCCGCTTGCGGGGGGGTGTAACACGAAAAGCTAAGAGCGAACTCATTATGCGCGAATCCCCCCGGGTCGGGCAAGGGCAGTTGGCGCGCGGCGAGCATGGCCAAACCGACAGACATTGTACGTAATCTCGTTAGAAACGTGGAGCGCAACGCGGGGGTGTCGTTGCTTTCGCCGAATGCTCGTTAATCATTAGGAATGCATTCGGCGTGCGCTGAGCATGATGGCCCTCCTGCGCTCTCCGAAAGAAACACGAAGAAAAGCTTATTATCACATCCTCGACATAATCGCCCTTTCCGCATTAAAAACCAAAGTTGCTGGTGGGATTATTACGTATAATTTATACTATCCGTGGAATGGATCGTTGAGATGCGCAGTAAGAAAGGCGAAGACTTTTTGATACCATTTATGAGGTGATTATCGATTCGAAGGTGTGCGCGCGCGCGATCCAAATATAAATCACGAAAAATTAAGCATTTCCCGAGAGTGGAGCGGCGGGTGGTGGCGAGCGCACTTTTATGCGCGCGCGAGTTTTTTTTGGATATTCCCGGAAAAAAACTCATGCGAATTGAAAAGATCGGAACGCGATACGTGACGGCGAAAGGTTGAGAGATCGTTCCCCGAATGCCAGCGCGCCGGCGCGCCCACGGCAAGAAAACTCATCTTATTTATAAGTTTTCCCCATATATTATTGTTATCTAGCTGTAAGTGAAGTATCTCGTCGTGCGCGATTTTGCGTCCGGATCATTTTTCACCTCGCGCTTGCCCGAAACGTGCGAACAAGCGCGCCGGTGAGCTAAATATTTTTTTGGTTTCTTTGCAAACATTCGTCGTCGTCGTCGGTGGCGGTGGTGGCGACGGCGGCCTGCGAGAAAAACATTTAGGGGAAGATGTCGCACACAATGTTGTGTCGGAAGCGGTCGACAATATTGAAGTGGAGACACGCGACGGAGGTTTTAAAAAGTCGTTGCCGGCGCCACGCCACACAACACACAAGCGCGAGCGCACGGGCGTACCGCTTAAATAACTTTTTAACTTCCTAAGTGATAAACTTTGCGCACGGCAGCCCCGGCGTTCCAGAGCCAAGTTATGGCGAATGCAATCCGCGCCGTGCTAATCACAGATGCGGTGCGTCTTGCTCCCGATTTTTGGACTCAAAGCAACCGGCGATGAAAAAAAAACATGCAGCGCACGATGATGTTCAATGCGGATGAAACAATTAACTAGTTGGAAGAAAATCGAAGGAGTTGAATTTTGTCTTACTTACAAGAGAGGTGAGTGCAACCCGCCCATTGTATCAGAGGCGTATGTATTTATATTTTGTTCGGAGCAATCACACTAAAACCACTTCTTACATTGCTTCGTCTTGGGTGGGGGTAGGGGTGGCAATGGGGGGCAACAGCGTAGATGTGGGTTGGCAGAGACAAGTTGAAACTTGTTTTTGCTGCTTGCGGCCGAAGACCGCGACGCGAAACCAAACTAAAACGCGCGTGTGGATCTGACTCCAACGACCTACAACCCCCGAAGATCACTTGGCGCTGCCCTTGTTAAATGCTGCATAATAAACTTTTGCATTTGGCATTGCATTCGCCTGTTCCGCTGCTGGTTTGCGCAAATGAGAATATACGTTACGTGGAGCAGTGCTCTCGCGAAGATGCCGCAAACGACGCCCATGCGACGGAGACGCCTGCTATAAGCGTGCGCGCGTGCACTGGGTTTGGAATGAAATTGGTGTCTTGAGTAACTGAAAGCCAAAACCACCACCACTACCGGCGGGTGTGTTTCGAGCTAACAACAAACAACGCAAACGATCGTCGCATCGCGCGGCTGGTTAGCAATAAAGCATATATCCGCACAAGCACCTATTGCTGCATTTCCGTCGCTTTGATGTGTAAACATCCGATAAGAAATGGATTTAAACGGTATATGCAATCCGTATTCTCGGGGGAAATCAACGGAAGTAATGTTAAATAAATGTTTATTTAACAAACGCCGACAAATTCCACTTATGTATACTTAATAGCCAACAAAGAATACGCGACGCATATATAAGAAAAATAAGCACTTCCGGGTAACTACACAAAATGCCGCTTTTCTTTCAAGTGGAAACAGAATTCTACGGTTTCATCCTTTGCGCTAAGTTTTTCAAATATATACCTGTCAAGCCAGCAGAACTACCTAGAAATAAATTTTTATTGTGCGCCGCGCAATTATGCGAAAAGCGTAATAAATTTGTGAAATTCGAGTCGCAAGCGGCATACACGAACGGTGAAAAATTACATTCGTTCATTTTTTCTTCGTTTTGTAAGGGCGTTAGCTCGCGCGCGCAACTCGCTCATATCTATTATCTTACCGGTGGCGGTAAAGTAAATCTTGTCAGAATAATAACACGACAAAAAGCACACACAAGATTGCAGCCCACGGTGCCGTGTGCCTATGTGGCGTTTTGCAACATTTCGCAAACCACCGCTGCTGGTGGCCTCCCCTTAGCAAGACGTGTGTGCAAGCAAAAAATTCATTTTTCCTTCCAGTTTTATATATTTCGCTTTTGTGTTCGCAACACAGGGCGTCGTCTGAGACGTGTGTATTATATTTCCCTCTATTTACTTTGCCTTGTTATCGGCGGCCGTGGTGTTATTGCGATCGCGCCGCTACGACCGCGCGCCATCGATGTGTTTTCAGGATTTAAGATGACACAACATACACACAATTTTGTTTTCTGCTGTGGCACCATAATATGCATACACACAGCCATCAGGCGGCTAGCAAGGGGCGGCGGGGAATAGCGAGGCCATGCGTAAGCGTCGGCGGGGGGGTGGCGCCGCCGCCGCCGCTGTCGTTCGCTTGTTTTGTAACACGAAACTCGATAAACGACGGAGGCGAAACACACGCACTCACACTGTTTTGCCGTACGTAATATCAAGCATAAACACACGGCAAAAGAGCGACCGCAATATTGGATTTGGATGGCTGGCGGGGGTGGCGCGTGTTGTATATGTGTCCCTGCGTCGCGCAATTACATTTAAAAGCTTTTTGCGCTGATGAAGGGAAATATGGATGTGATGCGATGGGCGGCATAACGGAATTTTTGCCATTATCAAATGCGCAGCAATGTTGGGGCCCTTTCAATGCGGTTACGTCCGAGGCGGCGCGTTTGCGTAATCCCCGTAAGCGAGTTTTGATTATTCGCGTATTACCGGCGTCCGGGCAATATCCGCCGAATATCATCTTACAGATGTGCAAAGGCATCGCCCAGAAACGGAGCCAAAAACCCATAAAAGACTCGCGCGCTGGTTAATAATATACTTTAGTACGCATGAAATTTAAGAGACTCGCCCCTAGAGTGTGAATCGAAATGGTCCAAGTGCGGTTTGAGCCGCTTGCAATAGCAATCAAAGTACACATTCCTATTAAATCTCATCCGGTGCCATATGATGTGGCCGCGCCATTTACAAATTCACGTTTCCAACGAAGGGAGGCGCGAATCTCGCACTAATGGAGCCGTTTTTGCGAATTCCGCCTGCTGGATGCACGCTCTATAACGGTCGTTAGTAAATTGGTGCTCTTTGCTGGAAATGCTTCAACAGCAATTAACCAATTTTTCGTAGCGCATTTGATGTGCGCGCTGCGTTACACGCGGAATGCAATTATCTTGCGCTTTATATCGGGTTGAACGGAAAATAGCTTTTCTACTAAACAACGTTATAAGTTAGTTTCGATTTGGATTTGCAACGTCGACAAATTGAATGTAAGTCGATCAGACAGGTAGGTAGCAGGGCCGTATAAATTTTACAACGTACGTAAATCGCTGCGACATCATCTAGGCCCTAGATTCTAGGGTGAATGCGTCGCATTCGAGATTGACGCTCGCATCTGCGCGCTAAATAAATGGTCCACGTATATTGCGGGATCAGAGTGCGCAATGAAAAATCACAACAGTTTTGTTAAACTCCCAACAAGCAATCCATACCGTTGGAATGAAATATCGCCGCATTGACAGCGCCCGCTGCAACACCGTCTCTTCACCCACCGCCCGATTTATCACAAAAGGATTAAGAAAAAAATCAATATCCTCCCTTGCTGCACAATGTGCGGCGTTCGCTCTGCTTGCTCGCTCCAAGGATCATGCAAGGTACTATGTCTCTCTCGCGCTCAACATTCATGACTGAAACAAATTGCCTTAAGATCGATTTGCGGCTGGAGCGCACAGGCATGAGGCAGACGGGAGCACTAAACTATTTGAATCGAGGTGCCAAAACGACCACAAAGCGCGCTCCGGTGTGGATAATCTAATACGCCGTGTTTCACGCGATGGATATGTTCCTGTTGCGCGCGGATAGCATTAGCGCCACTTTGACTAGTACTGCCAACGTCGCGTCATCCTCCTGCCGACAAAGTACATTGGTTACGAGCACTATGCGTGTATGTGCGCGGGTGTGTGACTGGCATAAACTGATAGGGCGCGTTTGGCGGGTAGGAATTGTATCCAGTGACGGTTTTAGGTGGTTTAGGTGGTAATTTAATTTTTTTTAAACAAATCATAATTGTCAAAACAATATTATCAATTTCAATAGATTGTATGTTAGTTCGTCTTCGACGAAGAAGACGATCGCACCGCGGACTTATTAACACAAAGTTATGCGGATTCATTAAAACTAGCCTACACAGTAAAATAATTAAAGTTAACATTGCTGAATTTTGACCCAAATTGCCATCATTCATGTCGCGTTCATCTCAACCCCGCCATCGATGTCGCCCGGCGTTGTTCGCAGTGAACAAGCACACGCGCGGCGAACCCGAGAGTTGAAGGGCAGATGCCAGCGCAAGCCGCGCACCCGAATGATGAATGACAGGCATTATCCGGAAAGCGCAGAAGCAAAAGAGGTAAGTCACAGCCTCCGCGCGCGCGCGCGTTCATCGGCAGCCGGCGGAGAAGAATCTGAAGCGATTGCAATATAAAAACTATTTATGCCATACGAACCAACCCTTCAGCGCATGCGATGCCGGTATTAACTTGCCGCAAACTATGAGGACAATTTTCATAAATAAGGTATGGAATATCACTTTGCAATTTTGCGCTCGAGCACGATATACTCTCACAGTTCTTCCGTATATTACGTCATATAACTACAATTTGAATACCTATGTTCGCGCAAAAAAAAGAAGCAGCACCCATGCGACTCTTTGTAACAGCATCTATGCATGGAGCAATATTAACGTATTCATGAATAATGCAATATTTTTGTTGAGCGTTGTGAACGCGGGCGCGCGTCATGTTGCGCGTTTTGCACGCGGCATTGAATTGAAATTTATGAAATGGCGACACCGCCCAACACCGCAAACTGAGGGCACCGCTATCCTCAATGTATTATATTCGCGCGAGGGAAGGGCCTATCGAATGGTCATCAGCGTTTTCGTGTTTCGCCATAATGATTAGGTACATACAGCGGCGCGGCCAGCAGCGAAACAACATCCTTCGCGGGCCCATGTTGGATATGAAGGGATGCGAGCCGACTGGTTCATTAATCTTGTTCGCTCGAGTGTTATTAATGTCCTGCGAGCAAGAGGACGCGAGGGGTGAGTGCTGAATTAGACTGAGAAATCGCAGTCGGACGACGATGGATGCTGCGTTTATTTACGGAAGGGGATGTAATGCGTATTATTTTAGATTTTCGCGCTCTTCTCCGCCGCCGGCGTTGTTCGGCGTTATGGATATTGATACGATAAGCTCGATGCGTCGAAGCATCGGGCACGTTAATGAGGCAAAACTCATTATATCGCTTTTCAACATTCCGTTTGCATAAAATGAGCGATTTTATCATTTGCAAATAATACGGCTCATGAAGTTAACAAACTGGAGGTCCGAATAAATGGATAAGAGTGGCTGGCGCTAGAAATGCGCACAAAAAGCAGACATCATCTATCAAAAAGCGTACGAAACGAGTGCGCAGCATGAAAGATTTCGCCTTTGTACTCGTACGTTTCGTGCAAAAAATATGTGCGATTTCCGTGCACCACTGCGTGAGGGCGTGTATGTGTGTGTTTGGGGTATTTATGAAAATAATGCTCGGGCTTCGGTGCGCAGCTCGTCTCTTTGCGCTGTAAATTATGGATGTGTTCCTCAGCATCTGGCCGCCCCCGAAATGCGAACACAAAACCAAATACGCAAAACAGCGTATACGAAAAAATTACGTGCGCCCCGCGTACTTCTATTTCAATCAAGTTAATTGCGTTAAATTCACCTGGCGACTTTTTATGTATGCACATGTCACGGCATATTTTGCAAAATAAACCTAGAATGAGTCTATTTAAAAGAAAAATATACTTCTTTTTCTTGCAGGAAAAAAAATGAGGCGAATTCAACCAATTTCAAATGGAATATAATAGTAAATTTGTTGGCCAGCAATATGTGTTTCCTTCTGCCGCGACCGGAGGGACTCCAGGATATTGGCAAACGTGACAAGTATCAAAAGCACACACTCCCAATATCGATAGTGGTCTGTGCGCGCCCCTTCACGCCGTCTTATACAGGTCGCACGCGAATATCATCTGCCGTCTGGCAAGACCTTTGCAAATCCCGTGTTTAATATTTCGGCTAGGCATCGTCGGTCGCGTTCCGTCAACAGCATTGATATTCCGAAATCGACAGCACAAATGGAGATTTGCGTGCACATTATACAAGGGTTTTATAATATGTATTTATGTGCGGAGCGGCCGTCGACAAGATATTGCGGTTTCAGCATCACCCACACACACGCGCGCACACACCCCCCAGCCCCCCATAGATACTAACCGCCCAGCGAACGAAACAGCTTTCGCTCTAATATCGACATTGCTTATTCAACCCCGGCCCTGCTCGCCTATCGCAATCTGCGTCACGCGCGCGCGCGCACCACCATTCGACATTCGCAACCCGTTGCAAATTGTAAATAGCACCAAACACACGCTCGCACATACAGTAGGGCGTTTGGACGCAAACACATATAGTACATTCCGCATCGAGAACCAAACATATGCATTGAAATCGCACGCGGCCGAAAACAAATAGCATTGTGCGAGAGAACAGCATCCGGTTTGGCAGACGCCCGCGTGTGTTTGCACCCGTCGGCCGCATTGTCGGTGGCGGGATGATGGACCGCAAGCGACGGCTTTATCTTATTAAGCGCGCCGGAAAAACTCGCATAATTGAATCTGCTCACGTATCCGGCGAGCAGCGGTTACAACTTCATACTAGCGACCGTATTATTATCGCGATGCCATACGCCGCGCAGAAGAGGGTGGTACTTTCCGAACTTACAGCCGAATGCGAGCGAACAATTAAAAAGTGTGAATCACTTACCCGATCGACATGAAAGGTATGCGACTTGCTGGCAGTTTCTTCCGTACGAATGGGCGCTTCGTGTGGTTCGTGCGTGCATGATCATTTGTGAATGGCAAAGTCGAGTTAATAACATGCATGAGATTTTTTGAACCGAACGGCCTCTTTCGTCAACTCGTCCTTCTTCATGCTCATCGTCCGGCACTGCCGCTTCTTCGCGCTAACCTATTACGACGAGCAAACGTAATATAAATGGCAAGTTCGGAAAGTATGATGTCGATTGTGTGTGTGTGTGTGTTTCCACAGACGCACAAGTAAAAATCGTATTGTTAGCTAAAAATTTCGTCACTCGAGATAGAGAGAGCATTTCACGTGCGAATTTCAGCTTTGCTTTATTGCCGGCCGCAACTAATGCCTCGTCCTGACTTTCTTTTCGTCGACCAAGTTTAATTAAAAAGTTTCAGGTCAAGTCTATATCGCGCACGATTCAGTCGAAAGACGGTCACGCGCATTATTATCATCGCCACATTTGTTCGCGCGTGATTATGACAAGGATAGTTGGGAAGTTACCGATATACTTATTAAATTATTATGTTTCAACGCATTTCCTTCAATGATTTGTTTCTCAGAATTTTATGGAGTGGATATTGAAAAAAGTTGTGTCTATCTAAATGAAAACCAGAAAAACGGCTTCAATTCAAATAGTGCGTGTCGATAAAATATTCTGCAATTGAAATCAAGAATTTATATACCTATGGGCATTGTTTGCCTGCACACAATCGGCGATATTGTTAAACAATGAATAATCACGTTACTCGCATGTTGGCATACATAAAATAGCGGCGATTTGTTGTAATTTATTACTGAGGCCTCCGATTTCCACGATTTTATTGATTCCGATCCACACGTCTGCATGTCGTATTAGGAGCAACAGAATTCATCTCAAATGAATGCCTTTATATAAATTTCAGGATGTAATTGCGTTCGTGAATGCCAAATGATTTCAAATAAACATTGTCCAAAAAAGAGATTTTCGCGTAAATGCATCACAAATAAAATTAATTACGAGCCGTGCGAATAATCCTCATAAATATTATTAATTTAAATCCACTGCATGTTGGCACTGCATTTAACCGGGTGGCGAAACATATATAGGCACAGAATCGATGCAAATGAAATTTTCGGAACGAATGTGTGCTGAGTGGATGGAAGCCCAATCATTTTCGCATACTTTTACCCGTGTTCAATTTTTTTCCAATCAATCATTCGAATTTCGCCTCCTTGTCGTCCTCCACCCCGTCCTGAATACCACCCGCCACGATACAAATGCTTTAATAAATGTTCCATTATTTTCTATTCACTTAGTTTTTAATTATTTCTTCGTTTACGCTGACGCGCGAATAATTAGCGTGTTGTAAAATTTGCGCCGATTCATTGTAATCTCGGTTTCTTTTTTGGCGATGCGAAGCGGCGTGTGCGCGCGCGTGAGATTTATCATCTTCGCACCCCCATTATGCGCATGCCCATAAAACTTGATGGAAGAAATCGTGCACATCGCAGCTCGCAGCCGTTTTACTCCCCGTACTTTTCCAATAAATGCTAATTTTAAATATGATCGCGATCGACAGCGGCTGCCGGAAAACAGCAAAATTTCGTATACGTAACCGGGGCGGTCGCATTTAAAATCGAAAAATTCTGTAACGCCCTCGCGCCGCACTCAAAAAATGAGCGCGCAAATATTTTCGAAATATAATATCAACAAACATTGGTCTCCATGCATTTTCCTTCTCGCGACGGATAAACATGGATTTAAAATAATCCTCTTCTGCGATACACGTATAAAAAACGAGTGAGCTAATTCTATATGCATCTAAACCGCAAGTCATGAGAGTGAAATGTTTCGCTCCCGGCGTACTTTGCATAATAAATAATACTCTAATTGTGAATGTGTGTGACCAGCAGCGCACAAACACTACAGGGAAATGCCTTGAGGGGCGCAAATAAAAGGATCAGCCGACCGAATTCATGCGTTCCGCGAATAATCCCTCATAAGGATTTATTATCCTTCTTTGTACTTGTTTGCTACTTCTTATTTCTCTCTTTGTGTGTGCGCGGCGGTGGCGGGTCGCTAAAGAGCGCGTTCCGCGTGTCGCCGCCACCCAAGCAAGGGAGCATGAATAAAAAATCTTAAGCGAAATAAAAATACGCGCGCATTGCACCCAGGCGTTGGCGTCGTCGTCGGCGGCAAAGAATAGTAAAGGAGTTTAAAAGTGGGTATTCGACGCCGAATGCGCATGGAATGAAGACGACCGGATTTTGCGACGAGAAGCAAAGCACTCACGAGGCATGGAGGACGCAGGACTAACGCGCGCGGATAGGGATCGCGGACGGCGGCGGGTGGAGCGGATTGGGATCCGGTCGCAGAGGGGTGGCGCATTTGGCGAACGAACGGAGACGGAAGTGAGCTTCGCGAAACGCCAACGCGGCGCGTTTGTACCACTGCTGCTGCCAACCACCGCACTCCATGACGACGACGGCGCTACATGAGAAACCTTCTTTTCGTGAATCCACCAGAAAACGTGTTTACATACGCGACTGATTTGTATTTACACATGAAAATCTATTATCTGCACGCAAGAGGTAGACGGTAGTTTTTCGAGTGGCCACCACCGCATCCATCCATTTCTTCTACGATTCAAGCCCGCTGCTGACAATGAGTAAATGCAAACCGCAAACAAAATATTGATGTGCAAATCGAAATAGCTGTGCATAGACGCGTTAACGGCGAAATGTATATTTTAATGTCGACTGTAATCGTAGAGAAGTGCCGCATGTTTATGATGCAAATGTGCAAGGACATTAACGCAAGTGCGGCTTGTGTTCTTGTGTATATTATGTTTTACATTCGCACATACACAAGTGTGTAAGCCTTCGTATGAGCGTGATAAATTAGGATGACAGCGACGTGAGACCCGAGCCGATTCGTGCAAAACCAGCGCAGCGCGAACGCGCGCACGCGTTTAAAACACGCAGAGGCGTAATGCGGACTTTATTATTATAAATGCCAAAATGCTTCTCGAGCGTGAGGCCGCACGTACACAAGGACCCCCACGCGCCCACGAAGTATAAATTCTAAAAATAAATGGCGACTTTGATAATTTTAAACTTGGGAGTAAATTGAAGCGCGAGCGCTCCAGGACGAAGATGCACGCTGATAGTAATTAGGCGGCCACTGAGCATAAAATTGTTGCATGACTTTTTTGCTCTCGAAAATGGAAACGGCACATTTTCCGACGCATAACACAATCATACTGGCACGCGTAAACGTGTTCCGTAGCCAAAATAAATCACGGCAAATATTTTCGCACATAAAATAAACACAGATACTGTCGAGTTGCAACGAAGGAATCACAGATGTCCTAGCGTGTATCGTTTCAAGCGCAAACTTCAGAGCCGCCTCCTGACTGACTCACCGCCCGCCGACGAAGACGACGCCGACGCGACGACACGGCGTCGTCGACATTACCTGCCGACGAACCATTAACTTAATGCGTTTTCTTATCGCCGCGCGCGCCGATGGCACATTTCAATGTTATACCTCTCGCGTCGCTTCGCTACTCATTCATGCGAATGCGAAATATACGATGTACAAGTGACTAAACTGCGCTAAAAGCATTTTTATGCATCTTCCTTCCCGCCATTCCGCGCGAATTCCGGTCGCACAGGTTGATTACGTTTCGCTTTGAAGTCGCAAGGCATTCGACATTTTACGACGCCCAACGACATTTCCTTTCGAATAAATAATTGTGGAAAATAAAAATAATAACACGTGCGAAAGTGACTGAGTGGCGGCCGACAGCGACGGCTGCGCGCAGAAATGGCTGGCTAACTGGGGAGAAAAGCGAAACGAAAGTTGGCCGCCCACACTCCAACATTTTCAATGGGTTTCCCTAATAACCCCAATATCCCTGTAACAAGCCCCGATCCTTCGAATTCACTCGACGTGTATGTGCGTTTCTTTCCTCTCCTGCTTTTTTTCTTCATCCTTTTTGCGCCAGGCATCCTATGCTCTCCATTCGCCTAGCACCCCATTACGTTTTCATCCATCTTCGTACTCTCGAAAAGTTGTTGGAAAAAACAATCGCGCCGTTTTCTCTCTTGCTCGCGCGCCGTCGCATCTCACCGCAACGCTTATCGTTATCAATGATTCACAAGTGACACGCATACCCGGGGTGTGCGCTTAATAAAACACATACGTTTAAGCTGCACAAAGCAAACCGGGCGGGTGTAAAGGAATAATATGGGGTTCGCGCACGCAAAAACAAAATGCGAAAAGGTCGCTCGCTCGATACTATTATCAATCAAGCGTGCGCGGCATTGATGCCAACAAGGGTGGGTGGGCGGCAGTGGATCGAAGCCAATGAGCGAATGCAAAAGAGCCTACTTAGCATGGTAACGAGCGTGCGCATGTGGGCGTGTAAAGTATGATATACCGGCGTGGAAGAGTCGCGAAGGACATTAACATCGGGTGGCAACTGCACACAAACCCACCCTTAACGCTCGAACTAACGCGCAAACATGGAACACTTTAGAATATTGCATGTAAGGCACCCATGTTTTGCGCGCTGCGCTTCTTTTCATTCGCAGCGACATGTGGCAGAATTTAATTTTGTCAATTAGTTTGCACGCGGTCGTCGGCATCCAATCGTGCGTTCAATTATTTACGACAGCAGTTTTATGAAATGTTATACATGCGAGTCGAGCACTGGCGCACGAGCCTGTCCGCTTTTATATTTAGTAACACCGATATCGGTGTGTGGGAAATTTTATTCAAACACTGTGATAAATTTAGATTGACGCCAATCAACTGGGAATCCCAACCTTCCTATCTTTTTCACATTCTCACACTGTACTCGTATTTTAATCGGTTTGAAAACATCGAAAATTTTGACGCACCAGGAGCACATGCACCCGCATGTTGAACAATGTGCGTAATTAAGCAAAGAAAGGGCGTTCGATGAAATGCGCGGTAACTAACCGCAATTCGCTGGGCGCTGCAGTTTAATTAAAATAATTTCCGGAAACATAAATAGATCCGGCAGCAGTGTGCTGGAGAAGCGAGAGCGTTACACCCCTTCCGTACGCGGCTATAAAACAAATCCTGGTACACCGAGTGGGCGCGGCGCCGGCGCGCCACGACAAAAACGTCAACACGTTCGCGTTCGTATCGCGTGCGATTGTCCGAACGGAATTAAATAAAACAACATCAACACTACCGCTGGCCGAATCGACAATCGCCCTGCGCATGTGTATGGGAAATGCACGGCAAAAAACATCCATATATCAGGAAATATATTGTGCTGGCTGTGTTTGGATATGAAAAAAATCGAGCGCGAGCGGTGGGCGTTGTTGCATGTGCGTTTTGTATATCGGCCGCACTGACATCCGCATGCGGGCGCGATTGAATTACGTTGCCCTGCGCTCGTTTCGATTCAATTATGCTGATTGGTTATACGAAAACAGCGTGTTTTATAATAGTCAGCCCGGGGGGCATTTTCGTTACATCGCGCAGTGATGGTTTACGAAAACAAATCCCTTCCGGCCAGCCACATCGCAATTAACAATAGCGGATTTTATCGAAACGGAATAATTATAAATCAATATTTATTGCAGTGGCGGTGCGCGTGCTATGCAGTTAATTAAAATGTTTAATCTACTGTCGGGCGTCAGGTCGTAAATTTTGCGCAAAATTGCATTTCACTTTACCGGTGATGGGGGTGCATCGCACCGCACACTTCTCCGACACGACTTGATGGGTACAGCTCAAAGTTTCGTTTGTCTCAACAATTAGAGAAATACAGGCGCAGACTTGGCGTGATATTGCATGCGTACACACCTACCCCCGCAACTCTTCGACAACCGTCCACGCGAAATTTCCACGACGTGCAAAGCGAGTGAATGGGGAGCACACGCTCATGCAATTCGCACCCTCGCGGAAAAAGCAGCGATGGGGACGACGGCGACGACGACGCCGTAGGAAAAGAGGGGTTGGCGCGGCGCACATACACACACGGTGGAGCGCGCACCGAACGAACGAACGCCCGACCAACCGACCGACCGACCGACGACCCTCGTGCGTTTTCTCCCGCTAACAACGTTTCCACAACCCAAAAGTCGATACGAGCGACGCGGCGCCCGCCCGCTCGCACACCGAATCACAACAATACGCGCGGCGCCATGCACATAACTTTCTCACCACCGTCGGCGTCGCCGGCGTACGGCGTCTTTGCCGCCGCGGCAGCACGGCAGGACGACGCGCACATTTTCCCACCCTTTCGCGCCGCACTCGCCGAAAATTGCGCTCGTCCTTACAGACTACTCGTCGTTTCACTGCTTCGTTCGTTCGTAGGCACGCGCACTTATTCATCAAATCCGCGGCAATTTCGCGCGCAGAAAAAGTAATCAAGGTGGGTACTTACGCAGCGATGCTCTTCGATAACGGCCACCGCTCCATTGACGCCTGGTACTTCATGTTTTCTATTTGCTTCTTCAATGCGTCCTTGTCCATTGCTGCGATCGTACTGGCGTCCATCGGGTGGGGTTGGCGGCGTCGGCGTCGTCGTCACGCAAGCGTCGATGTGCAGTTCGGTGTCGCCGCCGTCCAGGGGGCGCTGCAGTGACGGTGGTGGTATTCGCTCGCGCGCGCGTGCAATCCGTCGCTCTCTCGCTTCGCTCCACGCGCACTGTATGCGGGTAGAGCCGGGTGGGCGTCGCGACGCTCGGTGTCGGCAGCGGCTGCGGCTGCGTCGGCACCGAAAAATGTGTTCGCTTTAAAACAGAAGCGTGCGGTATTCGTGCGTGTGCGGAGCGCGTCCGCGTGGGAGGGATATGGAAAGGCACGTACACGTTTACTCATTAATTATCGTTTTCGGTGGCGGCTGCGCGTACACTCATGCGCTTACCACACTTCTCTCCTACACTAGGACTCGAAATAAATTTGAGTTTCGGCACATTGCGCGATGAATACGCATTGCCTACGTGTCATGCGAATTTGTTTGCGTAGTTTGATGCAAAACTCAAAAGTTGCGTGAATACCGGCATGCAGGTGCGCGCAGTTCGTAACCGAATGAATGACTTCGCTAACTGGCTCCGTTGCGAATATCTGCGTGTTTATATATGATTAACATTATCGTTGACATCGCTGTTTATGTATCATAGCTACTTTCTGGTGGACATTACGCGCGCATGCAATGATAACGCACCTAAACAATTTACTCACTCCTTTTATCTTTGCGAGATTTACATTTATCATTATTTATTTTATATTTCCAGTAATTAAAGTGTTCGCAGTAAATAAGTCATGCGTTGCAAACGCTCGATAACCAAAGCATATTTACAATGACAACGAATGCGTTTATTCATTGCCTTTTCCATGCGTCGAACCTATTAATAATGTAGGACCACGTTGGCCTAATCTGGAACGGCATAAATAACTTCAAAAGAAACAACAAAATAATAATTCAGCATAGCGTTTGCGTCGCGTCGCTGCGAAGGTTATTCGGAACCGCACTACTAGATCGCGCATCGAAAACAGCCGTCGTGATATGGAAATATCAATGTCGACACGCATAAATCCTTTGGAAAACATTGTTTTTCGGGGAGCAAAAAGCAACGGGACGGTGGCAGCAGCCAGCGGTAAGAAATGAATAAGTAAGAAGCGAAACAGGCAAGCCTGTTCCAAAAGTCGCGCGCGGATGTTCAGCCCTTCCGTCATACATTTTAATAAGTTCTAATATATTCAAATAATGTCGCATACGATGGTACCGTCGCGTCGCGACCTGATATATTGGCCAATAATTTCGTTACTTTTGTTTGCGCCGCATGTCAATGTATTGAATTTCTAACGCAATAAAGATTTTAACAAGCCCGCCGTAACTAATGTGCGCAGATAAGGCTTTTAAAACTGACGTAAGATAAAACTTTGTTTATTAGATTAGATAATACATTATTATGATAAATAATATCGTTGCGCGGGCGCGCTCGTGTTTTCCCAACGGTACACATGGCGCCCGATATTGCGCTCTAGATGCTTCCGCGCTGCCCTTACCAATAAAGGGGTGTTTATGCCGCTAATTATAAATGTACATTATTTTTCATTAACGTCCTGGTATTATGAGAATTGCCAACGTGAACGCGTTGTACTTTTAATTACCATCATATTTCTTTCCGCACCCAATTTTCAATCGCGATAAGTTTGATGTTTGACGTTATTTTATCAATTTCGCTATTATCTTATGATAACTTAATGGTGACAAATGTTTTCCTAACCGCAAGAGTTAATTAAATAAATATTCGAATTTCATTTCTCTTGGTACTACGAAGCATACGCAATAATGCTCATAATTCATTTATTGTAATAAGTATTTAGGTATATTGTGCGCATAAATATGACTACAGCTTGAATTAAGCTATTTACTTCTTTCATTGTTTAATCCTGTTTGGTTTTTATTGAATTATCGTCCGGTTTGTGGGCTTCAAAAATCAATGCCCCAGACGAATATACTCCCAGCCACGCGTTCACATTCTTTATTCGAACCCTTCGGAATTTTTTGCGCTGCATTTTCCCGGCTGGGTTGGCGTGGTGTGTGTGTGTGTGTGTTTTAATGTTTCCAGTGCATTGTAAGCGCGTAGGAAGAAGCAATCATTTAGTCATTGAAAGGCAAACAATTCACGTCGGATTTTTATGAATACGAAATGAAAATTTCTATGGAAATTTATGAAAATAAAACGGGCGCGCCGACACACTGCGAGGAGACCGATGATGACGGCTCGAAACGAAACAAAGCGCTCACTCATCCCTGCTACCCACCAAAAACACACGCATATCGCTTGCACTGACAGCGAACTTTTAGATTGCGCTGTAATTAGAATTCATAAAATGGCAATCGAAAAATTTCGAATCGTAATTAACTTGAGCAAATACATACTGCTAGATAACTTTGACAATTACACGTATTTTCTCGTTTTTTGCCGTTAATCGATTTTTCAATTTGAAATTGTGTTGTGTGTGTGTGTGTGTGTGTGGAGAAGATGAAAAGCGTCAGACATATCAACAGCTCGTGCAAAATTTCTGCGTTTTGCATGTTCGTGGTTAACACAAATCGTTTGAATAGTATGCACGAGTATTCGCGCATTTGTAGAATAGCCGAGGTAAGCGCAATTCCTTGCTGATATTGCATATCGCTATTGAATACGCGTGCGTTGATTGCGCGAAATCCCGCGTGGTGCGCGAATGATGCCGGTTGGAAATTGGATTTGGCATGTTTGCCCTTTCGCGCGAACCAAAAAAACTTTGCACATACTTCACGTGTATTGGGTGTGTTTCTGGCGGTGCCAAAGTTAGCGAAACTCACCTGATTTTGAATGGTATTCGCCTTCGATGAAGTCTGTCTGGCAGGTAACGTGTCTGTGCGATCGGCAACGATATGCCTGATAATTTACACAATTAGCGGCGGCTGGACCTCGTCGTTACCTCCACAGGCAAGCACAATCCACGCGCAGTGAAATTTATTGTATTGTCGCACACGTTTGGCGTATTCCGCGCGTGTGGATGTATGGATGAGAATGTTTGCTGCTTATCAGCAGGCCGAGCGAGAGCCAGTGCGCGTTGCAAGTGATTAGCGCCCGGTGGCGTCGCAATAATATCGCGGCCGGCGTGAGTTCGTTCGTTCGTTCGTTCGTGCGTGGGCTCGCTCGCGGTTGAATAAACGTGTAACGCGGGTGGCGGTGGCGTTCGCGGAGGCGGTTGTCGACGGTCGGTCGGTCGGCCGCAGCTAGCGAGCGGAGCTGAGCGGGCGCGGGCGACGCGCGTGTATGAGCGGGCGGTGTTTAGTCGACAAAGTCGCATTCACAAATGATGAACGTTAGCCTTTTTATAGGAAAAATAGGTTTGCGTCATGCAATCTATCTATAATTTACCATCCCCTTCACGTATATACGTACTGGGGCCGGGCTGCGCTCCCGGTAATCTCCATATAATCGATATTTTACCAAACGTCGACGCTTCGATACGTTTCGACTTTTCATAATACCGCGCAAGGAGCTAATACCGGCATCCAACCGAAGGTAAGGAGGGTATATATGCCCTTCGTGACAACGCCGCCGCCAACCGTCCGAAACTACTTACTTACTTACCTTTTCCGTTTGGCGTGCCGTAAGAGACAGCGCGCTTCAACGCGTCCGCCGCCGGCTTGTGGGGGGCGGCATGTCGATGAAGTCGGAAACCCGCCGTCCGCCCACCAGTCGATCGACGGCTCCTGTGGGAAAAGGGGGCGTGAGTCTTCGGAAAATGAAGACCTAGTTTCAATGGAACTCCACCTGGGGAAACGTTTTTGATCTTTCCGCTTCTGGTCGCAACCCGAGGAGAATTTTTAATTTTCCGACTTGCCCCGCTATTTTTTTGAATCTAAAACAAATGTAATCATCCAATTTTAATGTGCCTGCAAAATGGTTCATGATAATTACTCAATTGCGACTGCTGGAAGCGTAGCGATGGCGTCGTCTTATTATCCGAAAATCCAAAGCTGATTCACCCCAAAGCGCTTGTTGTTCCGCATCGAAGGGTCCGTAAATTGAACATGACCGGTAATACAGTGTGGGTACACACATTTTCATACACACATGTCCTCCTTCATTTTGAAGTCAATACAAGAACGCCGTTCGTACACGGCTTGTGTTTGTTCAATTTATTATGGGCCTCTTTGTGTACCACGGCGCAACTAAGGACCGGCGGGTAAATGAAAAGAAAAACAGCCGGGCGTTCGTGTTGCGGGAGGGTGAAAAGTTCGGTGCACGAGCGATAAAACTTATAGGAAAGCATTCAGTTTCGATATGCCCTGCGTTTTTCATAATGATGCGAAGAGATAGCATAATAAGTAGCATAGCATAGCGGGGGGTTGAGGATGGGTATAGCAATATACTGCGTGCGTGACATATACCAATGTTTCATCGAAAATTGATTCCTTTCGATTATTAAATTTGTCTTTTTCTCTCGCATTCTCTCTGTCCGCTTCCGTCATAAATTAATTATATTTTCCGTGCTGTAATTAATATTAATACTTTTATTATCCTTCCTCATACACACACCCCATTTGATGAAATGCATCATATAGTCATCAATCTTTCCATAATTTATCAAACTTGCGGTGGTAATGGCATAATAGCCTGCTGCAATAAAAATTCCTCTTTTTTTGTAATAGAATTGCCAATGGTTTTTGGGTTGAAAGTTTGTTGTTGCTGGACCTTAATATTTTATGGGTATTGATTGAATAGTACACGTGCGTGCGAGCTAATCAATTTGAAATTCATTACGCGTCAAAGGAGTTTGATGTCGATGGCACAGAAATTGATAACCACAAGCGTCCAAGCACATAGTATACTTTCGGAGCGTTGTTGAACTCATTAATTAATGCTCTAAATGTTAATTCCAGCATTTACCCCCGTCACGGTTGCTCCGTAGATTTTTAATATCGTTGCGTGGCATTCAAAACTTTTATATCGCTCGCGCTTGTCGTAAAGCGAATTGTCTTGAGGTTATTTAAACTCTTCGGATTTTATGTGCTTGCGTAAGTCCCTATCAATTCAGATTAAATTGTTGCGCGCCGAAAATTTTATAATGCACCTATAAAGGAATTTACCGTTTACAATATCGTCACGACTTGAAAGCCCAAAGAACGCGACGCAATGCCAATTGATCGTTTCTTACTTACAATTATTGATTGCATTATCAATAAATCAGAGCCAGGATAGTTAAACTGTAATAAGTAAAACACATTTCCTTCTCATCGCAATCATCGGATATTTTCGTTCTTCGTGTTCGCAGAGTGCCTTGTTATTAGATTCAAAAATCAATATTTGATTTTTGTTAATGGAAGCCATAAATTTGATCGTTAACAATTTTATAGCAACGAAAGTTAATTATTACTTACGCCGAATAACGCGGCAGACGCTTCGGGAACAGCAATGTTTACATGGTAACCGTATGCGCGACCGCATGCGCGCTCGCGTTATTTGCCCGACATAAAAATAGCAATGGTGTATTTCTGTTGCTCATCCAATTATTGCGACACACACCGAATGCTTATCCTTTTGTCAATTTCATCACACAAAGCAAGCGTACAGATGACCTACAATTTTCCGTAATGCACACCCGTTTGCTCTGTGCACATCGGCTGTTTAGCAAGAAAACAATATTGTTTATGAATTAATTCCTATCCGCTCAGCAACGCGTCCGCGTAGAAAACGTCACCTTTATCACTCTGCCTGCTGTGGAGAAACATTTCCGCATGATTTGTGCTGCACGCAGGATGCGCTCCGCTCTTCATCGTCTGCAACAATTTCACCCCCAGAAAACGTCCTGATTAAATTCCGCACGACGGCGCATCGCTTATTTCGGCTATTCCTTTTTGTATCCGCTTAAATCTCTTATTTCGTGGGCGTCTAATTCTGCCGCATCACTCCGTCAAACGGTTCCAATGCTCATTTCGGATTTCATTTTAAACTTTCGGGTAGAGAAAACGTGGAGCGCCTCGCTGCCTTGCAAAAAACGTTGCAAACCCGCGTCCGGCGCGGCGCCGGCGTCTTAATGCCATATTTTCTTTCGGGATTTATGTAGCCTGCTAGATACGTTGGCGCTGGTTTGTAAGCGGTGGCGGTTTATCCAACAGGCGCATGAGGCACATGCCTCAGGGCCACCAAGCCAACAGGGCCCCGCAACCAAGTTAGTCAAGATAGTATAGCTCTCTTGCCCGAGAGCCCCTCACATAATATTTCTTGCTACATTGCAACCCGTAAATAAAATATAATTATGTTATTTGTTTTAATTGATCAAGGGTGCGCAAACGTCGCTGTATGCGGCGCTTGCTGGCGAGCTACGCCACACCACCGGAAAATATCGTTGGGATTGCGTAGCGTTTTTCACGCCCCCGGCGGTGCGCAATCGCGATCTCTACTAAAAAAATAATTTCAAATTATTAAAAAAAAAGAAACTGCAAAATTCTTGAAGTTTTTCAAAATTTTCTATAAATATTTTGCCCCCCTAAATACTCCCTTCATACTTGATCAATACCTGAAGATCATTGCTGAAAGCACCTTGTGCAGTTAACCAATAAAGAAATGTTTATTGTATAATACATTTATTACCTGCGATGAATTATTATAGTCAGTAATTAAAAATCTCAAAAAATGTAATCCATCGAGATGACAAAGATACAATTGATTTGATAAAAGAATATGTTGTTTGCCATTAAAAAAAAAAACATTGTAAAAAACATTGAAAAAAAAACAATGGCCGTCGTATGTTGTTGCAATGACATCAGTCATTGAGTTTCCGTCATTGCCTGCATTTTCTATTTGACTCCCACCAGCCGAACAGATTCATAGATGTCTGGTGCAAAATTGTTTGCAAACCAACGTCGTGTGCTGCGCGACGACACTGCTACCAATGACGGGAGGATGGAAGGGATAGGTAGAGGAAATTTTAGCACGGTGGAAGACGCCTCTGCCTGCGGGCAGCGCCCACGCAGGGCGCGCGCCCCTTGCGCGCCTTCTTCTTGCGTTGCGTCGCGCATGTCTTCTTCTTGCGCTTCGCCGCGCACGCCTTCTTC
>JARJDR010007975.1:0-12880 GCA_030264135.1 Myllaena sp. GC000078 | reverse complement strand
GTTTTTGTTGATAGTTTTCTTGTGGTTTTTGTTGTTGTTATTGCCAGTGACATTTTTATTACCGCGAGGCGAATAGAAATCGCGACACTTTCTTCGATTCCATAAAAAACTAGACAAGAACCGTGATTTGATGTTTTTTTTTTCATCGTTGTGGCAAAGGAAGGAAAAAACGATCTCATGCTACTAATTATAGAAATATCTTTCGTTCCAATATTGGTCGCGCGCTCACGTTTCGCGCGGCTATAGAGTCGATCTCATTAAAGACGCGAATGAATGAAAAATCGAGCATAAAACATGCGCGCAGCATGCGTGCGGCATGACAAAAAAGCGAATTAAAACATATGTTCCTTCCTCTTCGATTGCCGTGCGCTTGCAGAACGTTCACACCGCGCACCATCGATCGATGGATCAACTTTCTCGGAAGCCGTTCGCTTGCATTCGCGGACTGCGTGAAAGCTGGCGGTTTCGATATGGATGGATGCTGGACGCACGCGCTGGGGAAATGCAGTGAAAGTATGCAAGCCAATCAAACGAACGAACGGGATTCATATAAACCACTTTATATTCCTATTTAAATACGTATTTATTATTCATCCATAAAACAAGATTAATTACAAGGCGCTCGGCAAAATAAAAGCGAGCACCGCGAATTAATCACCTATAGTTAATATCTAACAATAAGCTAGGCGCGCATCATACCTACGTACCTACTCACGCTGCCGCTAGGAAGCGAGTTCATTGAGTCGGCGGCGCATGCTCGTTTCGCGAAGGGCTCGCGGACGAGGCAGTGACTGGGTCATGGGTGTGCGGAAGTACGAGCGCGCGAGCGCGTGTCGCGACGCCCTACGCGGATTCCCAACAGCACAAAGCAACGCACGCACCGCACGCGCATCATCAACTTACGCGCGCTAAGCACACTCGGTGGGCCCCCACCAAGAGCGAGCGCGAAATAAGCGCCCGACGTGCCGGGGGCAAAGCAAGCAAGCAGCGCACACGCGGCTCCTCGCGGCGCGCGCATTTAAGTCTTCTCGCAGCCGCGCTACGGCTCATTCGCACCAGCGCGTTCGTGCAGTGCCCGCTCGCTCACACTCGCTCGCCTCTCGCGGTTCACCCATCTCCTCATCATTCACCATCCACACACACGATCATCCCCTGAGCACCACTCTTCTTCTCCTCCGAGAGATTTATCCTTCCATCCACATCCACACGGAGTATGTCAGGACTTGATCCGACCGGCCTGTACTAAGCCAGAAACAGTTTCAAAAGTTTTCCACCCCTAAGAAAGAAAAATCAAAACGCAGCCGACAGTAAGTCAACCTGTCATCATGGACGGCGGCAAGAAGATCCTGGACCCGACGGGTCAATACTAAGCATAAGTAGGGAGTGCGCGAGATGTGGTGTCGGCCATCAACCCTCTAAGAAGCAGGCAGAGCAGGCAGAGAGAGCGAATCACTTTCTTCTTCAATTTCTTCAAATTTCTTCACGCGGACCGGAAGAGGACGAAGAGGAGACACACGCAAGATAATCAAAGGGCAAGCAGCAGCAGCAGCAGCAGCAACATTCAAGATGAAGCAGAACGGCGGCAAAAGTTTGGATCCGACTGGGTTGTACTGATGTGGCATCGCGTCCGTGGCGACGGTGGTCGCAGGGAGACTTCCAGCTGCAGACGCAGGCGACTCCGGTAAGTCCTTAATCGTCCTTAACCCCTATTGTAGTCCTTTAATGCATGCATGCTATAATCGTGCGGAAGTTCAGTAAGTCGGGCACATAAAGGGGTAGATAACAAACGCAAAATACGCATAAACGCATCGTGCGAGCGGCGGCGCACACACGCACGCATTCGCTGCGCCGCGAGTTCACTTTTATGGTCGTCTTCGGCGTCGAAGATCATTGACACCGCGCGGAAGATCATCAGTCGGCGGCGACGGCGGTGGCAATGGCGGGCGGGCGGCGGCGGCGGCGCTCTGCTCCGACTCATCAAACCAATTTATAATATATCGCATGTGATGATGATGATGATTATGATGCGTTGTCGTCGCGTACTCGAACGTCTATTGCTCTCCGCACTTGATCGGGCGGCCACCGCGAGCATACGCATGCGTAAGTGACTTTGGGTGAATTCCGAAATATTCTGCATAGCGCCCGTCGTGAGCCCAGCCCGCGCGCGCGCGCGCAATTTGTTTACAGTTCATTAACTCTCAACTGCTGAATACATTTCGCGATCCCGCCGATCCGAAACGGATCGCACGTGCATAAAATCGGGAATTCTACCTCCACGCCAGCGCGCACTTGACTCAAAGGAGATTTGAATAAATTCGACTGCATATTCGTCCTTCCTCGCCGCCGCTGCGCGCGCGCGCGCGATGAATGAATTTATGATAATGTCGACAAGTGACATTTAAAGCACGCTTAAGTGCCGTCCGTCCCGCGTGTCGTGCGTGCGATGGCAGGCGCTGTACATTTCGATGCACAGCAGGCAGTGAGGTAATCGATCGTCATTTCCGCATCGCGCGCGCAAAAAAACTTTCGCATTGTCCGAAAAGCAGCCGGATATCGGGAGCGATACGATCTCATATCAGCGAGCATCTTGCGTTCAGATCGCTTCTTCCGCAGAGGCTGCTGCGGCGCTGCAGTTTTGCGAAGGTCGCCGTTCTAAAGCTCGCGGGCAATTCGCACACACATTTGCACTTGTATGCGCTGCTTAGCTCACCTAGGCCTAGATACGTCTCTCTGTCGTCGTCACTCATCGGCCTCACGGCAAAGCGCATTGCGCATGTCTGGCTTTGCCTTTGCACGCGTTCGCGGATGTTGTGTGCGCGAAACAAGTTCATTCCTTCGTGCGCCGGTAACTAGGGCAAACGTTGATAACCCCCATCGGATGCTACCAGCACCAAGAAGCAGAAGAAGCAGTAGATGAAGAAGAAAAGGAGGAAGACGTGTAGTTGAGTAGTGTGCGCAAGCACAACAACTCAAGGTACATGACTTCCTCGTTCTTGTTTGTTCGGGGCGGTTCATCCGCGTTTTGCACCGATTAGAATGGCAAGCAATTAAGAACGACCTTGCGATTTTTCGGGTGCATTATTGCAGTCTGTTTTGATACCCTTGAAAACTTAAAAAAATTAACGGTTTGTAAGATTTGTTTGGTGTGTTTGCAGAATTAGCTCTTGGCGATCATGGTGAACGCGGCGATCATGCAGAGAAGAAGCAGGAGGAGAGGCAGGTGGAGTAAGCAGCAGCAGCAGCAGCAGGAGCAGCCCCAGAGCGAAATCACTGCCACTTAGTTACCCATCCCATATTGATACATGGATGCGTTAAGACTGATTGTTGTTTTTTTTGTATTATTAATTAAACATTATTTTGTTATATTAAATTATATATCTAGCGTGTAAAAATGGATAATTCCGGTCCACTGAAAAGAAGTTCTTAAGTCTAAACGCTAAAAGGTCTCTGCATTTTCCATATTCGAATTATTTAATTTCTTTTTCGTTGAAACGCATCTAGCGTCGTCTTTTTGTTTAAAAAAAATCGAATATGTGTTACATGTTAAGTCGCTCTTATTTGTAACGTTTTTTTTATTTCGTGCAGATATGAAATATATTTTTTAATTAATTATCCTTGTGTTATCCTTGCGTGTGAAGAATATCGATATTAGGCAACTAGCAGTGAGGTGAGTGACACAGCGGCACGCGGCGCTCAGCTGACAGGTGCGTAGGTGGCTTAAGCGCGATCGGACGTGAACACAAAGTGGTCGTTGGTGTGAAAAGACTGTGTGCGCGCTCGCGGAGATTTGTCGCTTGTTTGCTTGTGTACTTACATTTTCGTCGAGTGGCTGTGCGTGAGGTGAGGAGTGTGCTGAGCAGTGCAGGGTAAGTACCAAACTCATCTTATGCTAAATTCCGCTTTGTTACTTACCATTGAGGTAAGCATGATTCGGGGAGTGTGCTGGGATCCATCCCAGAATGAAAGTGAAACCCTATCAATCCGGTTAAACATTAGCGCCTTCGTCTCGTGTTTTTCGTTTGTACTCGTGCGCAATTATAAATTGCAAATTGCGCTAATTGCCTGCCTTGCTCGCGAAACCAGATCGCGTCTTCCGTGGTTAATCACTGCGCGTATTGCCAATCAAGCAAACGAGCAACTATTTGTTTTTGGTACGATCCGTTTGCGCTGTGGATGGATTGCGGATTAAGGGATTCCCGCGCGTGTATAAACCACCTCATCATTCTCCAAGTACTCATGAGTGCGCACATAAAATAATGAACATGCCATTTGAGGTTACAATATTAAGTTCGTTTTCATTACGCCGAAGATCTGTGCGGCTCGTCTTCGTCTTCGCCGGGGCCGACGACAACGAGCTGAGTAATTAGTCGCATCACCGCGATGCGTCGCGTTTATTAATCGCTTTTGATAACTCGCCGCAAAGCAGTTTATACTAGGATGGCGCTTATATTAATCGGTCATGATTTGTTTATTTGTAAGAACATTCTGTGTTTGTCTGGCGTTTGAGAGTGCATCCTAGTATTAAATCAGTTCCGACTCGTTTGCAACGTCTTCGTTAGAAGGCTCTCATCTTAACGATCTCAATAAAATTTCACTGTCGGTTTTTGCTGTGTTGCTAAATTTTACGTGCATCCAACGCGATATAGAAATATCGATATCGATTAAAGTGTTTATTTATACATTCATAGCTCACGAGGATTATGACATAATATCCACATGCTATGGAATAATAATAATAGTTGCACGCTGCGGTGAGGCGAGAAATGTCAGCGGCACGTAAACACTTGGCTGTTTCATGCACTCGCATTTTATTTCATTGCCTGCGAGCCGTTTACCTATAGGTTGTTTTGCATATTTCATTTACGGCACAAGTCAGAATTTATGATCAGTTTTCAAGCAATTTGACCATTGTTTTTGTGAATTTGTGCGTAGACATTACCAGCGTCTTCATGAATGTAATCAATGGGTCGTTAAAACAACGCTCGTAAAAAGTCGTGACACTCATCACCGGCATTAAACCGATCGATTTCTACTTCGATCGCTCGTAAATATCAAATTGATCAACCCCCACGCTTTTAAGATTTAATTTATTTTTCATATAGTTTAAATATACTCAATGAAGTTAATAAAATTTGAGTTAGAGAACCAGGACACGACCAATTTATGGCTTCCAACAAATGGTTTACGATGCAGCGCGTTATTAATATGATTACAAGCATTTGTAGGCGATCAATTCTACTCAGTGTGATTGAATTATGATTAATAGTCGCGGCCGGCGAGTTGATACAGATACAATTTCGCGATGCGGCCGAGGATCCGGGGCCGCGGCGCGCGCTCGAGAGGTCCTCGGGATCCTTGAAAGTTTGTTATTGTGCAGCGGCAAGCGGTCGACGCGGGCGTGCGTGCGTTTGGCCTAGAATGCAAATTGCAATTTTTACGACGCCGCCGCCGCTGTTGACTTTGACTTCTGCGCACCCGCAAGCACCGCAAACGGTAGTCGTCCGCGACGGGCGCGATACAGTTAGGATTGTATTTACGAAATCGTTATTCAATTCCAATTCTCTACGGCTGTGCATGTTGCACCTTTGTAATAGCTCATTACAAATTCTCGTCTGTGAATAGCTTATGTTACGAGAATTATGTCATAATTACGTATGTCTAAACTGCATGTCCTTAAAATTTATCCTTAATCCTTAAATATTTCAAAATTACTATAAATTACATTTGTATTGCACTAATAATAATTTCTGATTTTTTTTGTTTTTCTTTGCTATTATTTAGGAATTAATTTGATTAGTAGATATTACTCACAATCAGTAGATAAATTGTTGAAGAACGGTTTATAGGAAACCGAAAGTCACGCATTCAGTATGCAATGCAGTTTTATCGCATAATCCGTCGATTATGTTTGATTTTTTTTGTACGCTTCAATTAATTAATCCGCATATTTCGAGCCAATATTTTTTCGCGCAGAAATCGCGATCAAGGTTAATGTTATCCCGTCGATCTCTTGCGCTATTAACAATAAGTACGCATGCATAGGATTCGTGATTTGTGTCTTTCGTTCGAATCCCTCCGCGCCGCGATTGAAATTCAAAGTCGAAGGCTTCTCGTTCTTCGCATACTCGATGCGTCTCGCGGTCGTTCGATTATGCAATCGATATGCAATTGCACTTGCGCCGCCAACAAAACGCGATCGATCCGCTTACATAATTCTTCATCGCGTGGTCAAGAATGGCGCCTCGGACTTCGCTAATCAAGTGAATGAAATTTACTCGAATAAAATTAATTTTAACAAATAATCTGTACATTTTTCAAATGCTAGTTTTTTATTCGATGACTACCTTGATTTAATAATAATTTTAATTTTAATAAGGGGAAATTTCAATTGTTTGGTGCGTTTAATTGGCGCTTGAATAATGGGTGAGCAAAGAATCTGCGGTTATGTAGCTGCCCACTCGCACATTTTAAAGTTAAGTCTGGTACTCTTCTATTTCGCTTGAAATTCGATTATATTCCGATAAGATATTGATGCGGTTCGAATCGGTCTAGTGAAATACTTGGGCGAAACATAAATCATGGCAAATTGCGTCAAAGTTTTATGTATGTTGATTTTCGAATGCGTCCTGGTAATATTTGGATAGTCGTCTCCTGATGATGATTATGGTTGGGTCGTTTATAATTTCTGCGCATCGCCATTTCCGTACGTCGACCCGCGGTTGCGCAGCGGTGACTTAAATCATTTTCGGCAATCTCTTCAGTACTTAAATACTTACATTGTTATACCCACACAATATTTATAATATTAATGCTAATAAATCGAATAAATTAATGCTGTAACGCGTTGACATACTAATCTCAATTTGATCTCGAATATCAGTTGCGCCAAACGAGGTAAATATTTTTGCCTTCTTGCAACCGACGAGATCTTCATATAAGTACATGCCATCAAGTCGGAATGCTCTAATTTGGTGATGCGTTCGTTGCGTGTACGCTGAGAAAATCACGATTCAATAAAAAGATGAAGTACCAGGCCCCATCCTACCTATTAATGCCTAATTAGCTAATTGCATTCACAATTCCATTCAATTGTATGATGATCTCCAGTGTGTGTACGCGCGTCGAACGCGAAAGGGAATGATTGTCGATGCGTCGTCGGGTGGATTAATTAGGTTTGGATGGTCGCGCTCGTAGGATAATGAGAGGAGTCTGACTGCGTGCCCGTAGATGGGCAAAAGCGCAAGAAAGAAGTCCGCGCGCGCACATCGATATGATTTTAATTGCTTTATTCGACCCGATCGTGCAATGCGCTGAAATTTATCATCGTCGCCGTCATTCATCATCGCATATCGATTCGTTCATCAATTTGTCGGTTTCGATTTTAGCGTTGTTGTTATTACGCACGAAGGTGAACGAACGACCCGCCGACTTCGTCTCTGTCTCGTGCTCTCTGCGCGCCGTCTTGTTGTCTTTGTATTCTTGAGGTCTTCCTGCTCCTCCTTGACGGCAATGGTGAAGAGCCCGGCGCGGAGGCGATTCAGTTTGGTGAACGCGCGCGCGAAACTCTTTTCGTCGCTTTGCGTTTTTTTTCTCTTCTTCTCTTCCTTCTCCTCCTTCGTCGTGTTTGCACACGCACACTCCGAACAAAAGAAGAAGATGAGCGCCAACGCCTCGTTGCCGCCGCCGGCGCGGCGCGAGTAATAAGTATCGATGTCGTAATCGGATAATCGCGGCGATTATACGATTATTATTATATAATAATAATCGAGATCGACAGCGGGCGGCAGGTTTTTATGTGTCCGTGCATATACTAGCGCGTTTGATATTTTAATTAAGTGCCTTAATGTCGATTTAATCATATACATTACGGTGGGGGCAAGAGACCTTAAGTCTTAAGTCATATGCGCATCTTTTCTTGATTTCTGACTTTTTATCCTTTGCTGCGTAGATGTCCATCGTCCGATTTGAAATATGCTTAAGTCACATCACATCTCATCACATCACCTCTGTTTGCGTAGGCCCCCCTCTTCGAAAAAAGAAGGTGCGTATTTTCGAGGATCATATATTTCTCGTCTTCGTCATCTTTGTCTTTCATATCGCTCAATTTAAGCGACTTAAGTCGGTGAGTACACAGATAGCGCGTATGTGTGATATGTCAGTTGACACCACCGCACAAGCGTATGCACAAGAAGGCGCTATGCCTTGCGCCGTCAATATACTTAAACTTAAGTCACATGCGCACGCAGAGAGGCTACCCAGGCTACCATTACGCACCGCGCACCATCTCTGCTGTGTGTGTATGGATGAGGAACAAAAACATATATTGGTGAGGAGAGGAGCCAGGCGTTTTTCTTCTTCTTGGATGGCGGCGGCGGCGGCGGTGGCACTCCACTGCGGCGGCGGCGGCGACGGCGGCGGCTGTTGGCGGTCGTCGACCTGGCCCGGGTCGGTTCGCGTTGTGCCCTTATCCCCCATTGCCCGAAATGATAATAATAAGACGCCTTATTTTGGGAGCTTAAATTTTTATGCGCCTGCTGGTCCACCACCAATTTTCTTCTTTGGTACATCTCCGATTTAAGTACTTCTGCTTGGGGCTCGAACTAAGCTCGTATTCGTGTGTAATTAAAAAAATTTATATGCTTAAGTATCTAGGATTCTCAATTGAACTTTTTGAACTTTTACTTTTTGTTTTTGATAATTGAACTAATTGGATTTGGTACTTGTAACCCGTTTTCCGACCCTTGGCACGCACGGCGACCGGTTTCGCTTTTAGCTGTTCAACCACCGAGAAAATAAAAAGAAAAAAAGCAACAAAACCGAGGGAGGAAAGACTTTCGTTGAGCGTCGAGAGAGAATGCGGAAGAGACACCGCGCGGGCGAGATTGATGGGCTTTCGCTTCGGGGTCCGCCCGGGTGCGGTTAGGGTACATAACGGTACTCCAATTTTTTGTCGATCTTTAACCTTCCGCCTTTTTTCTTTCCACGCTTGTCTGCATCTTAATTCTTTCCATCTTAATTTTCCAAAGAAATTAGATGGTTTTAAGACTAAAATTCTTTATCAATGAATAATTGAAATATATAGTTGAAGGCAAGGTGGGAAAAGTGTCAACGTGTGTTGACGTGAAAAGAAACATGAGTTCTCGTGGTTCTTCTTCTTCGGCGTATACGGGGCGTCGTTGAAGCGGACATCGATTGCATACCGGTATAGATCGCGATTGCTCGCAAACACTCCGTTTCTGGCGTCGTTTCAAACACGCAGATACATATGGTAAACTAATAGATGGGCAGCCATCGCCTCGTCGACTAGATACGTGGCCGGAATGCGAATGCATGACCGAGAAGAGCACCAGCACCAGCTGAAGACGAAGAAGAAGAAGGCGACGAAGAGGTGCGGTGTGCGCGAGCATATACGGCCGTTTAGTGAAATCGAGAAGGCGGAAGCGCGAACGAACCGCAGCAGAAGCGCGAACGCGATCGACGCCCGTCGATACGATGTATATACGCAACGCCCTCTTCCTTATGCGCGAAACGAATGAGCGTGGATAAAATTGCGATGCAGCCACAGCGAGCGGTAGCAAGAAAAAAGCATATTAAAACTTGATGACGCGAATTAATTTATACGAAATTCTATCGCTCCATCGATCCAGCGATCTTTTTTGTTGTTGTAGAAATGATCGTTGTTATTTTTCATCACTTTCCATTTCATCCGCTTGATATAATTATGGTTGGCGAGCAAAAACAAATTGAAAACGAACACAAATCGACAATGACAATACGTTCGTTCACACGAGACGGACGCGAAAGCTCTTCTTCGATTTCAATCTTTTGTAGTGCGAGTAGATTTTTTCGCTTTCGTCGTCTCCGTCGCGTTTGATACCATCCCGGGGATGGCCTCAGCTTTGTTTGGGGGATTGCGCGATCGCATCGCGAATGAATCCGGAGCTCTCGTCCGGCCGGCCGGGCTGGGTCGACCGACCTTAAGCAATAATGGCGCGATTCGTATTCGAGGGATGGCGGTGATAGCCAGGGGGTTGGGTAAAAAATAGCCATTCCATTTTGATTAATGGACGATGTTTTCTTTATCGCATGTCAGGTGTGCAACGCATCATCGCGCTTCTTCTTCTCTCATTCCTCCGACGCGGAAATGATGCGATCTTCTCCATTTCATTGTCGTTTGTTTTTTTTGTGCGTAAATTTCAGGAATGCGTTTCGTTATTAATTTTAAACATTTTAATGAAACCCATTAACCCAGAATTTCATTTATCACCATTCACGCAGAATCTAGGTGGATATGAATAGAAATTTCGTTGATTGAAGTCGGACGATATTTTATTAACGCGCCGCCGTTCCGAACACGTCTGAGACGTCTGCGAATGTGCAAAAGAAGTCGCAATAAAATTAACGCCATTCCGAAAAAAATCCGTTTATATTCGATATGGAATGTATGTTTGTACCTATATAATGCTAGACGTTTGTAGATCCGAAAAAAAATACGAATGCTAATCATCTAATATCTCTCGAGACCAGCGTGTGAGTGGACTAAAAATAAAACAACAAATAGTGTCCGTCTACGTCGACGTCGACGGCGCCCTTGACCTATTAAAGCCATCGTTTTATTACTCATTCATTTCTTTGCGTCTTTTAGGCAAAATCTATTCCGAATATTATCCATAAATTTGTTGCAGTTTTCCTTCAGGTCGGATGCACGAATTTTGATTAATAATTGAAAAATTAACGAAATAAATCCGATGCAATTAGGTATAATATTATAGTTGGTTTTTGAAGATAAAAACCGGTGTAGTAACATTACATTACGTCGAAAACGGTTCTTCGTCTTCGATGAATGCGTTAGTCACGAGATTAAAGGGTTCGAAACGGCTACGCGCGCGCACGATCATCGAAATCACCTTACATAACTGTTGTTGGGATAAAATATAAAAATAGGTCCCTCACCCAGGAAGAGAAGCTCCGTCGCCGCGGCTTGATGGCCTAAAAACCCGTTCGTGTGATTTTTTTGGTTCATTTTTCTCTCATATCCCAAATCGTCGTCGTCTTCGTCGTGTTGTTGTTTTCTTACTCGATTTTTCTTCATTCCTCGCGCTGTGCGCGGCGCGGTAAGGTTGCTGCCCTTCGTATCGGAGAATTAGGCGGCCCCGTGGTGAAGATGACGCGCTCAACTCCATGCGCGCGCGGTTGTAATAGATTAATAAATACCGCGTGCGGCTTACATTCTCATTTCGTGTGCGTTTGTGTGAAGAAGCCATATCGCCGTGGTTTATTTTTCATGCGCCCCGCTTCGTGGCGGTCCGGTCGGCGGAAGGGCCGCGCTGGAACCGCAGCACGTAATGGCATTTGCTCTATGCGTTAGTCGGAGGCGATAACGACCGCACCGAAATTTCCCGCGGCTGGATGCGAGATGACCTATGTGGAAAGGACGTTGGGGTGATGACCCATCTATTCTCCACCTCAATTCTTTCAATTTTCGGGGTGATTTGAATTTATCCTGAAATTAATTTGTTGACTTGGTGGTGCTGGTGTTTGAGACCTAGACCTCGGACAAACTTTTACTTCTTGTTTATGTTTAACATTTGAAAAGTACTTTCACGCGTCGGCTCTCTCTACGCGAGGCGAGCGGCGAACCAGCCGCCCGCCGCCGGAGAGAAAGATTTTTATTGAAAGCGAAACGCAGCGCCGGCAAACGGCATCGTCGTCACCGTCATCTCGCGCGCGCGCGCCGGCAAACCTCTTCGCTTCGCTTCGTTGGTGTGTTTGTCTAGGTCTAGGTCTAGGCTGGTTGCGAGCGCGTCGCCACCATGGAGGAGAGCGACCAACAAGTTCTGCGTTGGACTTGTATTCTTTCTTCTCTCCTTTCTCTGGTTACTTGCGCTTATCGAATTTTTATTCCATCACATCTCATCCACGATGCGCGTGAAGGAGATGAGTGAGGAAAAAACCAACGAAGATGATTGAAAAGAATCGGCAGTGAAGAAGAGGAGTGACTGCGGAGGAATATGATCATTATGTTGATGATGATCATCATCATCTCGTCGTCGTCGTTCGGATTGTTATTCGGATAGGATGGACGAAGAAGAGGAAGTCGTGTAAAGTGGTGTGTGGATTGTTAGTTGTGGATGGACGCGCAGCGGACTTAAGTTGTAAGCGTTGTAAGTACGTTATGAAGAGCGGTGTGTAGGGCCTTCTGCTCTGATACATAGCATATATAACGTATACATCGCTCGCGTATGTAATCGCCCGGCGACGAGACGTCCAGACTTCAGGCTAGACCTAAGACGAGACGGGAGATGGACATAAGGCGGACATAAGATGCGTCTCATGAGTACGCGAGTGTACGCGCGCATACACATAGGCGGTATTCCACTTTTTTATTATAACACTAACCTCGACCAAGTTGGAAATCGAAGCGTATTGTATTTCGTTCATGTTTAAAAATGTTTCTTACTCTTCTTGAGTTTTATTCATTTTCATTTTAATTAATTAAATGATTTCTGATAATTTTTTTTGAGTTACCGATCTAATTGTTATTACAAAGATTGAGTCAAGTAGGTTTTCTGTAAATATGCTACATGAATATTTTTGAGTAGTATAGAATTTATTCTTGCATCGGATAAGTTTAAAACTTTTGAATTGCAAACTGTGGTGTTTATTGGTAGGCAACCAGCAGTGTGCATATAAGAATGGCAGGATCAAGGATTAAGGATTAATGATAAAGGATTAAAAATTACGAATAGGCTACTAAATTGATTTAAGTACTGTACACATTTGAAAACATGTACATAGATAAAAACTTATTTTTATTTACCTACCTTATATATAAAATATTAATTTTTTCGTTGTACAAATGATAATTTTCAAATCATTG
>JARJDR010007969.1:0-16173 GCA_030264135.1 Myllaena sp. GC000078 | reverse complement strand
TGCGTTTAATTGCCTTTTGTACTCGTCTCGTGATTCGTTGCGCCCTCGATATGTGCGGACCTGTAATCCACTACCTTCCGATGCTCTGTTAGGATTTGTTAGTAATGCTCTCAGACCAAAGATTAGGCATTCGATCAAACTAGACCAATAGCTGAGTCTTCTTTTCGCATATATCCCGAAGAGCAACTTACTAATCTATTGTTGTTTCGTTTTGAAGGAAATGGTCTGGTTGCAGGTCCAGGCACCGGTAGTGGAGCAGCCAGCTGGAATAGCTGGAATATGCCGCAGAACAATCAGTCCACTGGCCCCTCAGGTAGGAGCAAACAATTTTGATTTCGCGCGAGATTTATTTGTCACACTTCTCTCGTTAATGTTTTTCCTCCTATATCTTTTCAAATCATTTCGTCTCTGCTTCTTTGTTGCCAATATCTCCACCAATCGGATAAATAACTCGTCCCTACCGTGCGCTCGTTCCACTCTTGTGTTAGTTAACAATTGTAAACGCGCGGAATACGCTAGGAGACAATAACTTGCGTTCGATTCATTGCAAATATTGCACAGAAAAATCGGTACACATTTCGTGCTTATAGTTTTTCGATGGTTTGTTGTTTGTGGTTTGTTGTTGGTTTGGTTTTATTATTCCTTATTTGGTTGGTATGGTTTTTATTGTCTGATTCAGTTATGTTTATGCATTTCGATTGGCGGGCTCTCAATATTGTGTTGCGATTTGCTGGCGGTCGTGCCGCCGACTCGCCGCGCTCAACTTTGTTTATGATTTTTCTAACTTTGAATTTTTTCTCTTTACCCTGCCCGTTTGTCTCATTTTGCTGACAGGGTACATTACAGGAGATATGTATTCGCGCCAGCAGTCCGGGCCGGGCGGTCCGGCCACCCCCAATGCGCCGCCCAACACAAATTCGAATAGCAAAACGTCATCGGCGGCCGACTACGCCAACTACTACCAGGCCGGCTCCTATTCGGCCGATGGTTACGGCGCACCGCCGCGCAGCTATGGCAGCGATGCCGGCTCCCAGGTCGGAGGCTACACCTCGCAACCGCCCAACGCAGGTGGTAAACACTTTAACGATTTCAAAGAGTGGCCCAGCTCCTGACAACCTTTCGTTGTTGCAAACGCGCCGCCGTCCGCTGTCGTGCGCGTGCCCGTTGTCGCCGCCCACCCTCACCATCATCCTCCTCCTCCGCCTCCTCCTCTTTCTACACATCAACATCATCATCGTCAATCCACGCGGGTATACGGCAACGGTTGTGCATACGGCGGCGACGAGGATAGCCGGTTCGCGGACGGCGGCAGCAACAGCAGCAGCGTAGGTGGTACGTCGACGGCGGTGCATCCCACCGTCGCGATGTGCCACTCTCCGACGCTGACTACGTCGTCACTGAATGCGGCCGCCGGC
Organism: Myllaena sp. GC000078; assembly: GCA_030264135.1. Lineage (NCBI taxonomy): Eukaryota > Metazoa > Arthropoda > Insecta > Coleoptera > Staphylinidae > Myllaena > Myllaena sp. GC000078. The sequence goes on along the minus strand of JARJDR010007969.1, from coordinate 14,758 downwards.
GCGTTTGCATGCAACACTACGACCACAACCGCAAGCGACAACTCCAAGATTAAGCATAGTAATAAGAATCAGAATCAGAATTTTAATCATACACTTAATAAGGGTCAAAACAAGCATAGCAAAAGTGCGAGTAATGTGGATGTATGTTATCGAACCAATACTTACTATAACAATTCGAATCCGAACAACAAGCATAAGACGCATTATAGTAGCAATAGTTACAATAATCAATGGAAGCGTGTTGGCTTTACGTGCTAAACATTTTACTTTTCGTTTTTTTTTGTCTCACGGGCGTGCGTGCGGTGGACGGTGGACGACGCTGGGAGCCTGGCAAGGACGCCTTATGGTCGCCGCAGTTGTTCTGTTTAATCCCGACTATATTTTGCTCTTAATTGTGTTTCTCTCAGACCTAGAATCAGAACATTTTCAAATTCATTTTCATTGTTTTAATGCAATTGTAATCGCTGCAACGAGGTCGTCGTCCTTTAGCGTTCGGCTTCAGTCAGCATTTATGCATTTAGAGACGCGCACGCGTAATTTGATTGTCCGCCGCATTTGATCGATGGCTCCGTTGCGGTGCATTAAATGATGACATTTTTGTTGATTTTTACGTATTAATCATGAATGGTGCACTGACCACCGGTGTTTGTTTTTCCAGAAGACTTTGACTCGCAAAGGCACATTCAAAACATTTACTTAGGCGCATTTGAAATGCAAACGAAAGCTAAACGTATTCCAAAAAGCGAATCAACAACAAGTCAACTCAACCACAACATCGCAAAATCATTTCACAAATTCAATTAATTGGCATCTCGAGGGGGCGGTGAGGGCTGACTGAAGAATAAGTTCGAGGTCGTTGATGAATGATGCAGATTTTATCAATATACAATTTGTAGTAAATCATGTTTTCATTATATATTAAATGGCGATTATTATTCAAATTCGTATCGTAGACACACTCACAATATTATTATCCTTCGACTTAACAATATATACCTATGATTTTTTTTTCTTTCGAAATTCATTCAAATGAAGAGGGACGGACGATTTAAATATTAGATTGCAAACGCTAGCATAATGGCAAATTCGAAACGCAGACAGACAGAAGAAGTGTTGACTATTTCTAAGGCGAATTATAAGGCAAATCTGCTCAACTTGTTACATTAAACAATTTTAAATTTAATATTTACTACAATTACTACTACATACAAGGCAAGTAAATTTAAGCATTGAACGTCGTTTACATTATACAACCTTTATAAACTATACAAATTTAACTATAAATTGTTTTATTATTATTATCGATTACCTCAGCGAATTAAAATTACTATTACTATTAATTAATTATAAAACTATTTAAACTAAGAAGCATTTGTAAAGAAAATTCCATCGAAATCGAGGAGCATTCATCGGTCGGAGAGTTGATTACGTACTAGCACACAACACACGCTACAGCAAACGAACATCTTATTAATAGTCTTAACATTTTTCGTATCGGTTACAACTTAGATTAATTTACTTCTTAAGCGTTTTTGATTAGCTCGAAGGCGCGTGCGTCCAGTGTATTCCATTCGCTTGTTACTGCATTATTTCTGACGACAATAATGTGTAATGGTAACTTTTAATTCATCTTGTTTTAATATCAGTTTTGTTTTCTATTATTGTTTCTTTGTTTACATTTTCTTACTTTTTCGTTTTTTTTTTCGTTTGGGATAAGATAATTGTGGCAAGAAATGTGATTCATAATTTTAAGAACTAAAATCTATCTTACATATAAGAGCGCGGAGGTATAAGCATAGAAAATGAAAGCATTTACATAAGTACGTCCCACTCTAGTCGTTGCTGGTAATGTTGTTTTTTTAAATCATTTTAATTAATCCAAACTGATATACTTTTCGCTTCTCTTAGAAATTTATAAGGAATTTTAGATGTACGTGTACATATCGCTAAGGACTCGCTAGACTTACATATTTAGACACTACGACGGAATGACGCCTCCACACATTATTACACTTTTTGTTAATTGTTGGAACTGCAGAGAATTTTTAACTATTACTAAACGATATTTTAAATGACGCATAAACAGTAATAGGGTATGTAGGCAAATATAATGCGAATGGAGCATGCGCCTGGATGCACGGTGCCGTCGACGATGATAATATGCATATTAACAATTTTACAATGGAATCGTATTGTTGACAAAGTGATTTTAATCGATAGGACTATATTAAGGGCTACACATTAAGGGTAAAATTTATAGAAGTAGAGCGTGGACGGCGGCAATGACGATGGTATGCTCCTTGATGATTTGTATCAGGCCAACAAAATTACATTCACATATGCTTTTAGCTCAACATCGCTATTTTTACTGATAAGCCAAACCATTTTTGCAACTGGAAAAAAACAAGACTTATTAGAGTATTAACTTGACTTTTATGAATTAATTAATGGTAAATCGAATGATAATAATAACATGTACCTATCATAAGCAAATGAAGTACCTAAATGTAACGATTTTTAAATAATGAGTATGCGATTTGCAAAGGGAAATCACAAGTGTATAAAATTACTTTTATTTATTTACACGAGAAGGCACTTACCTACATGGAAACTATAATATGTTTATCCTAATTAGAACTGTTGAAGTATATTGCTACAGACATAAGTTTAATTATTGAAATGAAACAAATGGTGATCCTTAAAATTATTAGATAATTAATTTTATAATTAATTAGAACGTATTGAGAAGACAAAGCAACTAAAGTTAAATCGATGAGAAACAAACTAAAGAGTAACATGGTAATAAAAAGAATGGTAACATTAGAAAATGTTCTGTCTGTCTGTCTGTATAAAATAACTAACTATTAGATGAAATGCAAGGTCTCTTCGTGCAGGCTGATTACTAAGTAATGACTGTTGTGTATTTTTTACTTCTATTGATTACTTATTATTGAAATAAGCAGCATCACAATTATAATTATAGTGAAACGAAAACTTTTTCCAATATTATCCTGCGAGTGCGAGAAACAGCAAAACGAAAAGCGTTGAGGACTATGTGTACTATAATTAAGCGAAGCAGAACCAAGTTCTTGAAAACACGACATTTAAGTAATTTTCCGATTATTTCATGGCTCTACGACTATTTGCATGGCTGATTTCAGTCAGTTTTGATTTATATTTGTTTATCTTTATATACATATAACATGTTTATTTTCAATTAATGTTTAAGGGTTTTAACATGTCTTATTATATATAATTTTTAATGGTTAGCGCTAATTTAGATTAGATTTATGTTTTTTTGTGTCTTCTATGGATTATTATTTTATGAATATACAAACATATTTAGAGGAGATTGAATTATTAATCGTCGTCAAATCTATTTAGTGAAATTGCAAATATTGAAAGATAATTTTTGTCTTGCTGATTTTTAACTAAGCTAAATAATTAGTTTAACTAGTATTCAATGGAAATTAGATAATAATATGGTATACATGCCGTAGAAATAGATGAATTGGATGACATTTGATTGGAAAATGATATGATGAAATTAAAATGTTCTTATTGTACAATTCATATGCAATCGGATGTTTTGTTTTGTTTTTTTATCCTTTTGTGCTTTTTTTAAAATTTCTTTTTGAACAGGATGTGCGTTCGGTTAGTCGCGGAAGCACATTCGCTTGATTCGACGGGGTATTTTTCTTCGATGCGCTGCATTGGATAACATACATTCAACATATTCGCATTATTGTGAAATACTTATCTGTACATATATCATATTTTGGGGAGCTTGGATAGACGGTATTTACTTCGTTTCATAATTAATTCCAATAGCCTCGTCATTTGTAACGTTGGAAGCATTGTTTCAATTTGATTTTCTGTTGGGAATTACTCGAGTCACTTATGATTGCTTTGGGGTATCAAAGCAGGGCTCAGATTCTGATAATGATTCTGAATAATGCGAACGCGAACCGGTTGATGATCCCCAAATATGGAAGGGTCGTGTAGATTTCGACTTGTCTTTACATGCTAAATGTTGATTATAGGTACGTTGCGCAATTCGATTTCGTCGTGGTGAGACGCGGCCGAGCCACGCTCGTCTCGACGAAGCTGCGTCTTGTCGCGGCTTGACAAATAGATCCATCATCGCTTATTAAGCTCCACAGAAAATAGTTCTTTTCCTCTTGTATCCATCAAACGCTTTTATATTTGAAATATGCTACATCTGATATGGGTTGCTTAGCAGATTTACAGTGAGATTCAAGTGGCTGAATATCAATTGGAACGAAACCAGAAGCAATTTTATTCTTAACGATTGTTAGAAAGAACTATAGAATTGATACGATACATATATGCGTACATAGATATATCAATCAATTTGAGTCCAAACTAAACTCCAAATTAAATCTACACCACCACGGTCATCAGTCTCCGGGTATATGAAATGAATGCTTAATTATCAGGAAAAATGTATAAACCCTTTATTATGTCTCTGCGAATCTACCTTCACGAGGATTTCGATTGATCATGATGTTTGTCTAATTATTTGCCTGTAGTTTGTCACTCGCTAAACTGCACCATAGTTTATACAAGACTAGGAAACGAACTAAGGAATAACCAACTGAATAGAACGTTTCTTTGGTTTGCGCGGTAAAAGTAAGCAATATCTACATATGTATATCAAAAAGGAAACTCTGGTACTCGATGGTAGTCTGCAATAAGTTAATTGAACTGACTACTTCTTCTTAATTCTCTAACATAACAATGTGAACGCGTGCGATATTGAACGCAGAGGTGAATGCGAATCCCAAAAATAAAATACACACAAAAAACAAACGGCACGAATCGCAAGTTACTAAAGATAATAATAATGACGATAACAGAATTAAACGATACATTTTTATATACTATTTTTATTTGATGCAAAAGAAATTATAATTAAAATATAACTTAAATTGTTAGCGGTTAAGCTAGGATGACATAAGTTGTTTTTCATACAAATGAGATGTTTACTTAACAAATATATGACAAATAGCGACTAACTAAATTAATTAATTAATTACGCATACAGATATTACCAATATTATATATGAATTATTATTACGACTACGAGACAAATACATACTAATCAATTATTTGACTGACTAATTCTGTAAATATATATTGACAATTGCACGTACTGAGGGCGTGTGTCGGTATCGAGATGACTAAAGATGACGATGAAAAATTTACTAACTCGTTGTTTAAGGTAAAATTTATAATGATGAACAAGGGAACTAATAACTAATGAAGTGAGATATATCGAAATCGATTAAATCATATGTAAATTCTAATGCATAACACTATTTACTTAACTTGATTGTTTGAAAATAAGAGAGGAATTACAATTTACAGACACAGCCTCTACTCTCATGAGTAATTGTATACATAAATGAAACAAGACAAACTAATATACAAAGATGACTTACTTAAACTATAAATTTACTATTGTAAATGATTAAAATTTAAACAAGAAAACATTTGAGTTGACTCGATACGAGTACGATCAATTACATTTTGTCTACGATAAAATACAGAAATAAGAAAATAGTATTATGAGGAATTGTTGGTATCTAATGATAGGGACTTTCGATACAATCACTTTTTTTGAACCCGATGATGATAAACTATACTGCGCAATCATTGCCATCATAAGAAAGACAAAACTACGACGAGTTTACTCTAACTACACTAACTAAAACGAGACATACACGAGGATTGGGTAATATTCATAAGGAAGTTAAGGCGTGTTTTGCTCAATTAATGAAATAAAATGAAATTATTACAGTAAAATAAATAATTATATTATCTTATACGTTATCATACGCAGGTGTAATATAATAAGTAGTGGTAAACAATACAATACTTTTTTACATTCTCCAAATGCATAAATGAAGTAAAGCTATCTACAAATTAACGATTATTAAATTGTATCGACTAAAAGAAATTACTAATGTTAATATCTGACATAGGCATACATCGCGTATAATTATTGTAACGATTGACAAAAACACGTATGATTAAACAAAACAATGTGATTTAGGTTATTGGATTATATCACTATATCAAAGGCGAATATTAATTGGTTTTATCTGTAATTTGCATGATACCATATGAGATATGATTGCGTAAAAGTTAAGAGTTGATAAGTGCGGATTAAAACGAGCAAGCTACTAAATGAACTAATACGAACTAATAAATACTTAAGGCGATCGACGTCTAAATTTTGTGTGTATATTAAAGATGGAGCCGATTAACGGATTACCTACATTTAATGACGATGCTTTTCTGTTGCTTTCACGCTATACGTTTAGAGACATCGTACCATAGGTTGTTGATTAATTTAGATAACAGAAAAAGAAGTTATTAGGAAATGATGTGAATATGACAACAAACGGCATAACTTATGAGATACACGATGCAGCACAGCACAAAAGTAAACTTACTCTCTTAAATTAATGCTGTTTTTAAAGTTAAAAGACAATTCAATAATAAGGTGATGCGATAAGATTAAATTTATCTGTAATAAATTATAGGAAACCAAAAATGAGGAACACTCGAGAATGTTGATTAAATGCGTAATTAAAGAATAACGTTTGCTGTTTAAATTGTTTGTAGGGACAAATCTAAAATGAATCAATCACTATTTCGTATAAATAGACATTAAATTAATTACCAAGATATCCGATAAACAATTAGAGGCGGATAGGAGAAGCGGAAGGTTGTAAATCATTTAAACCCACTTGAACGACACGAACCCACCAGAACCTGGATAACAAATGTTCTCCTATGATCAATACAATATCGAAGCATACGTCCACTTTTGATTGAGAACAATCCAATTTCTTGCATTATAACAATAATGTGCAAACAACCAGAGCGCGTTCATTAGTTATTGATATCACTGCATATGTATGATGAATTATAAGCACTAAATAAAGTAATAACGGATTAACCATTGTTACGTAGCTATCATACGAGAGTGCTATGTATTGACAAATTATGAATTTTTTCATATTGATTTCAACATACAATATCGCGTGTGTCAGAGAGAAAGATTTAAAATTTAACAGAGGTGACCAGAAGTGTGAAACCTAATCGAGAGACCTGCTAAAACCACAACAGAGACAACTCTAAGAATAAGAGATATTATACAGAGAAACCTTTAGGGATTACACTAATCTACTAGCAGTTGGTATATAGATGATTAGAGCATATTCATTGAATGACTGATATGTCATCACTTAAGTAAACGATACGTTATTAGCACTTTGGACTTAACATATAAACTATATATATAAATATAAATTATATCTACATATATAACATCTTAGATTACACTAGAATAGAGAAGTAGATATTTGTGGAAAATGATGTAAGTAATCCAACAACCCACGAATTTGAATCAACCAATCATAATAATTCATTAACAATAGCCTATTCTATTGCATTATAGCTACCTAAATATATCTACCACTTAATATTGATACAACAGATTATTCACATTTATATACTTAACCATTAATTATATAGCACACGCATGTAACAAGTATATGAGTATTAAATTAATGTTATATGAGTAGAATAGATGATAAAAACACACAACACACACATATTCTACTATATATACTTACGCGTAATTAAATAAATAATACAAATTATGTATGATTGATTAGATTAAGCTGTTGAATAGCGAATTATTCAGAAATGACAGATTGATAATGAATTTACTATATTAAAGTATCAAAACTTCACGCAAAGATATACTAACTTTACTATATTATTATTAAGAGATGCGATGATTAATTTTATTGGTTTAGCAATAATTGAAGGACCTCTACTACCTACTGATTAGGTAATGTAACATTTACGATTGATTAAGTTAAGTAGAGTTAATTGTCTAATTATACATGATGAGAAAATATTCGATATATATCTATTGTCTATTAAATTTACTGATGGAAGAATTATAATAAATATTGAAATATGAAGAATGATTTACTGATTACATGAATAGAGAGAAAAAAAATGGAGTGAATAAATTCATAAATTACAATTTGAGTGCGTGTATGGCGATTTATTAACAATTCTCCCCCGCAACCACTGCCAAACCTTGTCGCCAGCATAACATTATTTCAATTAGCTTTGGTTTTTGGTATTTCAGCACCCGGCGGCTACGTATCTGTTGCGTCGGCGGGCGCATACGGCGGCGCTGGTGGTTACAGCACGGCGCCGCCGTCGAGCGCGTACGCAGCGGCGGCGTATGGCTTCCCGGCCACCACCTACACGACGACGACGGGCGGCACGGCAGCAGCGGCGTACGGTGAGCTGGCGGCGGCGAGTGCGTCCGCCGGCGGCGGTGGCAGCGCCGGTAACAACACGTACGTTTCATTGCGCGACGACTACGATGGCGACGCCGGCCGCCATCACCAACGCGACACAGACGGCGGTAATAACGGCTGTTCGACGTCGTCCTCGTTGGACTCACAAAACGGCGGCGCCAATGGACGACATCGCACGCACAATGCACACCATCAACACCAACAATATCACCCGTACAAGCGTTGAGCGCTTGCCCAGCACACTTTGTCCATTTTCAGGCCCTTCTGTTTCGACTTGTTCTTTTCAAGGATATGTATGACTGTTGCCAGCGATCGCGTTTGTTACAAAGTTGTGGATTTGAATTCTTGATGGTTGTGTGATTTGTTTGTTTATCCCGCAAAATGTTCCTCAAATGTTTTTGGACGTTAATATAGTTACAATGAATGTATGCCAATTGCATTGTTATGAAAGAGCCATATGGATGTGCTATGTACGATTCTCCTCTTTCCTATTTTTGACATATTTTGTATTTCGATTTTTCGAAGTAAAGCACAGAAAAGCAATTTGCTTACCACCTACTTTCTAACATATCCCGCCGGATACACATACTGTTGGGAGGGAAACGAGGTGGATAAGTTCGGCTCGCCTGAGAACGAAGCGCGTTGTCATATTTGCAATAATTCGGCTCTCACTGTTTGCAGATTTTAATCACAGCATCGAGCAACAGCTACTGACGAGCGCGAACAAAAACCGCACGCCGCCGACGTCCTGCATCTTCAATTCAGCGATTCCCTTCTTTTGCACGCTCGAGAAATGAAAGCGGCCGCGGGTGAGGAAGATTTGCGCTTTTTCTGTAAATTAGTAGTAGTGAGATATGTTATCAATGTTGGTCGAATCCGTGCTATAGAAATAACAATTAGCGTAACGAACCCATGCAAATTAATTCAAAACACAGTTAGTTATGTAAATGTAACAGAAATTATGATTAGAAATCGTACATAAGCTATACAAATACTTTCCGGTTGCCCAACGAATGTAAATTCCAGAATGGCATCGCCGGCATCCATACTGATGGTGCTCGCAGGGCCTTTTTTGTAATCGTAATATATAGGCCACATATTTAACACTATGAAAGTTATACACGCAATTTTCTATAATATAGACAAAATAAATGTACATTATTCTTCTATACAACGATGCAGTGATGTCGGCGGAAGTGCGCCATGTTGATATTATCATAGCTCAAGTGGCGTCATTTGAGGCTTATCTGTGTCTCTTATTATCATCCAGTGTGGGAGTATTTAGTGGGAGTTGTGTGGCGGTACGATCTAGGATCGCACCTCTCGAAAGGGGGTTTCTTCTTTTTTACTATCTTTTTGGCTCTGATCTTTTCTTTTGTTGGCCTGTGCGAGGGTTCGCTTTCGCCAGGTGGTTAAAAGCGCGTTGAATTAGCTTGGAACTACTTACCTTGGGAGATTATCAGGACCAAGATGAGAAAGCTCATTCTCGTCGCGTCTGCTGGAATCTGCTTGGAGTTGGTTGGTGTTGCAGCTCAGGTACCTTGTTTGCTGTTGGTCTGCTGGCGTTGCACCTCCAGGAAGTTTCTCTTTCTTGTTCAAAAACTGTTTTTTGGTTGCCACAATGAACGTACTTGTAGGTTTTAGTATAGTTTTATTCGAAAACAATTATGAAGTGATGATCAACCTTCGTCCTCTACTTCCATCTGAAGTGATAATTGATTATTTTTTGCTTGATCGCGATTGATTTGACATATGTTTTGATTTCTTAATTAACTATCGATATTCTGCTCGATTTTCGGCTAATTACTTAATTGTATTTTCATTGCTTTTTGGACAGTTACATGAGAACTCAATTAGCTGAGTATGATCTCTGGCTTCGAAATTCGTTCTTGGTGTGCAATTTCGTACAATAATAAATTTTTGAATTGTCTCAACCCCGTCCTTCTCAGTTGGAGGCATTGAATCCCGCTTGATAAGATGAAGTGCGAATTCGCGAAGGAACACTGTAGATATCATCACTTACATAATATTTAACCTCAAAGGATTGCTCACCATTGCTCACACTTGAGTGCATTTTTTGAACAAGTTGTTGTGTTTTGTGATAAGTGTGTTAAAGAGTTATAGACATAACTAATTGAGTAAGAATGGCGGACCTTCAAGGCACTGAACACTTTCCCATCATGTATTCGAACGAAAAACTGAAAATCTTACTCGAAGAAAGCAGTTTACCCATAAAAGAGGTCTTCAAGAAGTATATTGAATCTATTAACTATGAGCGAGTACCTGACTTTCCTCAAGGTTTGTTACAAGACAAATATAATCGATTTCGTTTGCTAACCGTTTGAATATTTCTAGGCATGTCATGGCTGAATGTAAAGGAACCCTTATCGTTCAAGAAGCATTTGAAGGGGAAATTAGTCTTACTTGATTTCTTCACCTACTGCTGTATTAACTGCATGCATATTCTGCCCGATTTGAAGGAGATTGAGCAGGCATTCTCAGTGGAGGACGGCCTGGTTGTGATTGGTGTGCACAGCGCGAAATTTGACAATGAAAAGATAGCCGACAATGTAAGAAATGCTGTCTTGCGCTATAACATTGAGCATCCAGTGCTGAATGATGAGGGTGCCTTGATGTGGCAGCAGTGTGATGTTCACTGTTGGCCCACTCTGCTTCTAATCAGTCCGGATGGCCTGCCATTGGTGATGCTAATGGGGGAGGGACATAAAGAAAGCCTGAAATTGTATATCAAACATTTCTTGGACCATTATAAAAATGAAATATCTCATCGAAGTCTTCCAATTGAAGTAAAATCAAATATTCAGCATAGTAATGCTCTCTTCTTCCCCGGGAAAATTAGAGCATATAAAGATTTGCTCTGCATAAGTGATTCCGGCAACAATAGGATATTGGTGATTAGAAACTGCTCTGATATGAATAAATGGGACTGCACAATTATTGGCAGTCCTTATGGGAAAGCAGGCTTTGTAGATGGCAACTTAAATGATGCATTATTTAACCAACCTCAAGGTGTGGTGTTCTATGGCGAAGATCTCATCTTTGTAGCAGACACAGAAAACCATGCAATTAGACGCATTGATTTGCGAAATGGTTTGGTTTCTACTATTGCTGGAAACGGTTCGCAAAGTAGCGACCGCAGCGGTGGCCGTATTGGAACCCAACAGGGAATATCTAGTCCGTGGGATGTGGATTTTTACCTGACCGACGATAAGAAACCGATGTTATTGATTGCGATGGCCGGCACCCATCAAATTTGGGCGATCTTCTTTGAGGACACCAAGTGGTGGAAGGGCAAAGAGTATTCACGGGGAGCGGTCGCGTCGATTGCCGGCTCCGGTCGCGAAGAGAATCGAAATAACAATTATCCGAACAACGCTTCTTTTGCTCAACCCTCGGGCCTGGCGCTACACAGAGAGTCGCATTCCCTATTCATCGCCGATAGCGAAAGTTCCAGTATTCGCAAGTTGTCGCTGCTCGACGGTAAAGTGAGCGCTGTTGTGGGTGGTGATAAAAATCCCAACGTAGGTTTCAATAATACTTAATTTTAAAGAGAATTTTACAAGAGGATTGCGTTTTTTAGAATCTATTTGCATTTGGGGATGAAGATGGTGCAGCATTTAATGCTAAATTACAACATTGCATTGGACTTGCTACTTACACAACGCCCCAGCAACAGTGCAGGATACTTATTGCCGATACGTACAATCATAAAATCAAGTCGATTGACATCAATACGAATAGTGTTACGACGGTTAAAACTTCGGTGCAGTTTAATGAGCCGTGCGGATTGTGCCAATCGTCTGACGGTAGGCTGTTTGTGGCCGATACGAACAATCACGAAATTAAGGTATGTTCGTTGCGTTTTGATAATGATGCAACCGCGCCAGAACTCATGCTTTTTGATGTGTTGAAATTGGATCATTTGCGCGTCGAAGTGCAGCCCGATGCTGTCGATAAGATACGCGGCGAAGAAATGCATATTAGTAGAGAGATAACGATGAGTAATAACGGAACGATTTCATTTACTTTGAGACTATTAGATAATTTGCACTGGACCGATGGGGCTCCTCAAAAGTGGAAAGTAACATCTTCAAATATATCAAGGATGACCCCTTCGGAAGGTAGTACTCTGGATAATATTGCAATCAAATTAAATACCAGCGATAACCAATCAACTTCCGGTGAAATAATAGCGAATTTCATATTATTCACGTGTTTGAAGGATCTTTGCTTCAATAGGAAGTTTTCGGTGAAGGTACCACTCAGGTTTATAACTACCGCTCCGGCGGATAATGTTGTTGATGTCAGTATTGGGCAAGATAGAATTTTGCTATCTTAAAACTAATCTATGAATTGTTGTGGTTTTATAAGAGTTTTATACTTACCTATATTTATAATTTTTTGACTAGTTCTTTAGTATTTGTATACTAATGATAATAAATATATAATTTATACAAAAATTACTATAATAAATTAATAAAAAATTCCCTGGTTTTATGTAACAATGAGTATGCGTAAGCGGACAGGTGAGTGTCGCATATGTGACGCGCAACTTTCTTGCTTTCTTTGCGTGCGACTTCCGGCTGCGATTATAACCGCGTAATATCGCCATTGATGACAGCTTTGATGCGATGACTAAAGCAATAAAACGCAATGTTATTATGTATTTATGACGGTGCCATTGATTACACGCATGCGATTCAAGAATTTTGTATAGTTACATTTATGATTGATATGGATTCGCCAAAACGATAAAACGATAGTTAACACGCTTAATGTGTACTTGCATGCTAATTGGGCGCACAATACAAGTGCACACTCTTCGTCTATTCACCTTTTCTAACGGAAGAAAGAAAGTGCGCAAGGATGGTCATGTAACATATGTTATCTCTACCGTTCAACCATAATGAATACATCATTTTCGTGCTTTTGTTTATTGCCTTTTGTTCGTGCCGAGTAAAGAAGATTTATATAATAGGAACAATGAATTAAAAGTAGGAACCTAAGGTTAATTTGCACATTAACGGTCTGTGATTTTGTTAATACGAGGTCATTAGCAGAAACACACAAATTAAAATAATTATACAACATTTAATTTAAGCGACCAACTTATGTATGGTTAATGTCATGCGTTTTAATAATGTGAGACGATTAAGTAGTGTTTTTGTTTGTTACGAAATCGAAAACTAATGCTTCCAAACGAAAACGTTTTTATTCAAACTCAACAATCAGTCGTAATAAGTAGGTACATGTCACTTCTTATACGTAATAAAAAAATAACTTAATTATGGAGTAAAAAGACTAAAATACACACTTGAATACAATGTTACATTTTATCACAATCAAAATCTTTGACGGGCCGCAACACCCCCGGTGGGCCATCGGTGATTTCGCAAAAGTACCGCCAAATCAAGCAGTTTGAGCGCGGATTACCCCACCGACCTTCGAAGAGCATCCACGTGGGTAGATCGGCACCGGCGGTGGCCGCGGCACGCTCACGATCCACGTGGTAGATGCGCAAATCTCGCCACGTGTGCCACGGCGTACCGTAGCCGTTGACGTCCTCGATGCCCAGCAACTTGTGGTAGCTGTGATTGCCCGGCTGTGCCCAGAGGCCGTGCGAGCCGCGCGACGCAAACAGCTCGAGGCGCGCGCCCTTCGCGGCGATGGCGTGCGGAAAGCGCGGCTTGGGCGCCAGCAGCTTCCGACGCACCGCCTCGGCGTAGACAAACCGCCGCGTGCGCCGGTCGAGCGTGTAGTACACACCGCTCTCGTGCGTGCCGAGATAGATGCGCGCCGGATGCGACGAATTGCGGCCGAACGCCATTGACACGTGCTCGTAGTCGCCGACATGGCTGCCCAGCAGCCGCTTGGTGCCGATGCACGTGCGAAACACGTGCGGCAGCGGGATGTTGCCCAGCACGCAGAACTCCTTGCCGAGGCTGAATGGAAAGAACAGCCAGTAGGTGACGTGGAAGGCGTCGCTTCCGCCGGCGCATTTCGTCACCAGTGCGTACACGGGCACGGGGCTTTTGGACGGGTCCGTGCCGTAGAGGAACGAGTTGGTCTCGTTCGCCAGCAGTGTTTCTAATTATCATTTTGTTGAGAATTAGAAGGTTTCTTGTTTTGCTTTGGCGCTTACCTATATTACTAAGGGTATGCAAGTACAATTTGGCCGAGTTGTAGCCCTCGATGAAGTTCTGTTCGGGTGGCAGCATTTTGCCATAGTAGTCGCCTTGTTGGGTGTTTGAGAGGAAGTCTTCGATGCTCGCCGGCATGAATTTCTCACCGGGCGCCAGCCAAACGAGCGGCGACCATCGGCGCACCAAATCGTCAACTTTCAAACAAAGTGAATAATT
>JARJDR010007950.1:0-32143 GCA_030264135.1 Myllaena sp. GC000078 | reverse complement strand
GGCTGTCGACCAGTGTAATTCTTATAGTAAGGACCTGGCTGTATAACTCGTCAGGTCGGCCTATGGCTGTATCTCAGAATCCTGACCTGATTGAACAAAACCAAGGTCATTTTCGGACGCAGGGCATCAAAATTAGTCTAATTCCGTTGGAATACCCTGGACTTTTTTTTGGCTGTTGCGCAGTGTAATTCATTACGCTTTATGTATAATACTATGTTGACTGCAAGCAAGGTTTCCTTGCAAATCGTGAAGCGCGACGCCTAATTAGATTTGCGATTAATGCAAATGATATCCTGTACATTATTTCTAAAGCTAATAATTTTTTCATTTTGTTTCAGGTAAGCAATCAACAACTCACCAACTCATTGAGGGAGGGATGGGGGTGATGGGTAAGAAGATAATCACAAATTATTCGTGCTGGACAAAAATTGTTTGCGTGGCGAAAAATTTCATTAAGCGCTAAAGTGGAGAGAAGAGTGTCGGGCGACAGGTTTTACGAATGTGAAAGAGAAAGGGGTGGTGGTTGGGGGGTGGGTTTTGCGAACGAGTATCAAGTGCGCGTTTCAGGACGACGCGCCCGGAATTACCCAGGCGCAAATCATTTGATTTGTAAATGGGCTTAATACCTGTGCCGTGCGCGCGCTGCTTCTGCAGCGCCCGGCGAGGAAAAATTGAATTAGGCGCGCGTATTAGGTACGAGTACGTCTGCACGTGCAAAATCTCCAACGTTTGCCACTGTATAAATACGTTACGCGTATGTATATTTCCAACGTCACGATGGGATTCTTTTAATTGGCAATTCTCGCATATTCGCGCGCGCCTATATCATAACGCGTTGACTGTTTTTGTCGTCTGGAGGGCGAAATTAATTTTTTAATAAAAATATATGCGCACAATGACCCTTGATGATACTATATGACGCGGCGCGTGCATAAATTCTTCGTTTAAAAGTGTCAATTGCATTTCTGTCCGTCTGCATCAAGAGAAATAGTAATAGTGTACGTGGGGGAGTTGAATGTATCCATCTTTCTGGATGAAACTAGCCACAGCAGCACTGAAGTAGATAACTTTTGGAGAAGTCTCTGGAGGAGAGCGATGATGCAGATGATATGTGTCTGTTTGCCTCCGCCAGTCATTACACAAAATTTGGGTTTTCGAGGGGCTTAATTTCATTGCTTTTCGCGCACGGTGTTCGCAACCACCTTTATCTCGAGTGCGCCGCGGCCGGCGCCCGAATGTGTTGTAGTGGGTTTGTATTTATCCCTTAAACTGTAGTTTGGACCTTTAATCTACCGGCACATACGCCCACGCACCCGCGAAACTTCTCTGCTCTCGCTCCTCTTTTTAGTACGTAATTTACCCTTGTCCGAGTTAAATGGCGCTCGGACCATTTTATTCTTTATGCGTGTGCGCCCACGCATTGTCTAGTTATGTTTCCTATTGTGCCGCCAATGAATGCGCTCGAAATGAATATTAAATTCGTACATTTCCCCCGCAACCATTGAGTGAGGGGTTGCGCAAAAAAATAAATAAAATGAAAGCGTTGATGTTATTTAGGCGCGCAGTTCTTCGAAAGCCAATATTTCGATTTTAATCTATTTCAAAATTGAATCAACTCCCTATTGTCCTCCGGCATTCTAAAGAAGTAAATGTCATTTTGGTACCCGGGGAGTTGCGACAATGATGACGATGGTGTGTTTTCCATGCATAAGGCGCAACATGCAACCGATTTGTAATTTTGCTTTTGTTGGGCGGCCAACTGGCAAGAGTCGTTCGTTCGCCCTCCACGGCGCGACGAAGAAGAAGAGCTAAATTAAACGGCTTCCATTCATGCGTATTTGCTACGGATCGGCAAAAGGGGTTGAAGATGCTGTGTGCTGATGGTTGTGAGCCAAACCCCCCCCTGTAGCCGGCGCTAGTGTGAGTGTGAGTGTGTGCACGCCAGGGAGGATATTGATGACGATTCATCAGAGGGTAAACGGGGTAAAACTGTCCTCGGGGCTAAATGCCCGCTGGAACACGTGGCATGCGGCGACATATGCGTGCGTGGAATTGTCGTGTAATGGTCGAAATTCCCCCCCGCAACGGCACCGAGTGTTACTTTAATTGAGACAGTTGCCTTCTACTTCTTCTTCTTCTCTTCATCTTTAATAAATATCTAGCCACGAGGTTGATAAAAATTAAATTTAGTCCGCTAACTTTTTCAATTCACTTTATTCGAAAGAGCTGAGCTGATTGTGAGTGAGCTGAGTTATTTTTGCATAAATCACCACGCAAACAATTAATAGCCGCGTCGCGAAATATTATCTCTGCTCCGGATGAACATTCAGTGTGTGTGCTGGGAGGGAGAGAGAATAAAGTGCGTCCCGCCACGACATGATGGCAGACGCACATTTCACCGCAAACCAGAGGGGGTGACATATGACGGCGGTGGGTGGTCGTGATGCCCGAGCTAAATGTCCTGTGTACGGGCCCCATAAACATCCTGGCGCCCATTAAAATGCAAACGTCACTACCTGATGATGCTGCTCTCCTGAATGATGCTTGCTCTTGCACCCCCTTCGCTAGCCGGCCATTCGAACCACCGCATTCTATTATATTATTATCCATGCACTGGAAATATCTGCTGGCCGGTCGTGTGGTATAAATCATCGCCAGCGGGCATCATGTCAGCTGGATTTCTTTGTTTTCCCTGTCTGCACCGGGGTCAGTTCATTTCGCGCTAAAATTGTCCCTCGGTGCCGAACGAACCGCAGCCGCGCGCGCCGATAAAAACGTGCGGAGCTAGGCGAATTTTTATCGCGCATACTCCCTCACCGTACGCGAGTATGTGTGTATATCAAAAGACTTAAGCACCTTGTAAAACGACGTGATTTTCTAAGCTAATATCATAAAACTTCCTTCCCGACTCGGCGGTGGTAGCTAGCGAGCATATCGCTGGAACGACGCGCGATATTTCATTCCTTGCTCGAGATAAAGACTTTTGTCTTTTGCTGCCTTCCTACTGCCAGAGGTAGTTTGTAGTAGTGAAGTATAGTAACTCCGTGATACCTTTAGGTGTTGGTATATAAATCACGCGCAAACGCAAGTGCATGCTCGCGAGCATGTCATGTAAAACTCGTAAAATGTATGTATATGCAAGAGACCACACAATCGCTAACAAAAAGGCGCCCAGCCACAGCCACCGCGGTAGCCGATCGGTGTGGTCAAGTGCGCATAAATCCTTTCTCGCCGCCGCGGCGCAGGAAAGAAAAAGATTCTTAGCGTTAATCTTGCGTTGCGTAATAATCCTTGCAATCAATGTCAACGAGCAGAATGATTTATACGAGCTGGTTGGTAGCCGTAAAAAGATGAATTGGTTATAATATTTTTGTCGCCAAGCAAATATACATATTGGATTCATTTCGCGCACTGCTCGCGCGGCTGGCTCTCTTATCAGTGACACGCAGATGCTGGGCGCATATTCATTACGTCGCCCATTATTTCTCCCCGAGCACAATACGATTAATTGAAAGAATTAAAAAGCGTCGAAAGAGCGCGCATGGCGTGGCGATAAGCCCGCACATATTTTCTTCTTCACTCCGGCTTTGGCGTCGTTTCATGCAGGAGGAAGGAATGCATGCGCTCGCTTGATTTCAATTTCCATTCCATTTGAATGGCCCGCATACAACTAATAATCCATGTCGATGCGCTCCGTGTTGAAGCGATAACGCAACATTTATATTTATTGCGTTGCCGCTTGCAGTGTAATAATGCATCTCGGCGAGGAGCCTTCGTTGATCGAACTGGAAAAACCATTGTTCGGATGCGTAGGCCGCGCTTTCATTCCATCGACATTGTTACTGATGATGATGATGAGGACGACGCAGACAAAAATTGATACAATAGATATACCGCCGAGGATAAAATTACGATTCGACGCAGCGCTTAATTAACACCTCTCTTGCTCCGCAGCTTCGCGGATTCGTTACGCTGCCGGCCTGAATATAAAAATAACTTAATTCGAATTTATGTCGTTTGCTCCTCTTCCTCTTCATCGACTCTCCTCCGCGTATAAGTTTTGTTGCGATCGTGCTGCAATCATGTTTTCGGCTGCATCCGCCGCCGTCATCATCATCATACATTATACATTAGCTCGCTCGGGCAGGAATGCGTCTGCGTTTGCATTCAACCGCTTCTTCTTCTTCTTCTTCTTCTGCCGCTGCTGCGTTGCGTCGCGTTGCTCTCCGGTCGGAGCCAGCCAGCCGCAATCTTCGTCTGATTCGTCTCTTGTCAGTCAGTCAGGCGGCGGCGTCGGTCGTCTCCATCGCAGCGTGGAAGATTGACGTGAATGCGCATTGTATGCAAGTATGTTGCTGTTGCTCATGCACCGGGTTCAACATGCACACGGCTCGGCTCGCATAACACACACACCACACAAATCATGCATCGCTCCCAGCCCAGGAGTGTTATCATAAATAAATATTTAATAGCCGGCGTATTTGCCGTGGGCAACTGCAACAAACTGCGAATTATCGTAACAAATAAACATATCACGCGATTGTGTGCGCACAGCACTCGCAATGATTTCGTCAAAATCGTTTTGCGCGTGTCGGCGCCGAACCGTGATGCACCGTGAAATGCGCTAAAAATTGGATTTTAACCGACCATATGCTCATAGCTCCATGGTTCATATTCATAAACCGTTCGTTTACCGAGGAAATGCATATTTCCGAACGCTGCAATTGCAACACGAATTTCCTCCAAATGTTCGCAAGTCGCACGTGCATCAAGTGTACCTCGCTGACAAATCTATATCCACTGCAATATCGCAGATTGTAGAATATTTTATAGCGGATATAAAAGTGTAGTAATAAAATACTGCCGGAAACACAATTTGCGCCTCACACTCATCGTTGGGTTCTTTTCTGGGAATTGGAGGATAGAACAAACTTGCAAGAGTGAAAGTGTGTGGGAGAACAAAGAAGCGAAAAACACCAAAACAAGAGACAGTGGTGCCGAAGAATTTGAATAACTTCATCAAGCACGTTCCCGTATGTGCAGCGGCAGAGAGATAACTTTAATATTGAGTTATATCAGGGCGGCGTGCAATGGTAATATGACAATTCATAGCCCGAGCAGAATAAAGAAGAAGGGTGCTTTTCTTATTATTTTCCTTTATCGAATTATACGCGCGAAGATTTCTATCAGAAGCGACATTGCCTGCAACAGCTATAAGGGTGTTGTGCAGATAATAGGATTTAAGAATTATTGCCCTTCGAATTGCAAAATGCAATCAGAGATTTCAGCCGACAACTATATAACTATAATAATTTACGCGCTGGAAAAAGCGCACCATTAAATTCGCATTGCATAAGGTGATGCTGCGCTGTTTTGTTGCGGTTTTATTGAAACTTTCAACATGCCCGCAATTAAAATCCAATACGGCCAAGCGCCGAGTCCATTTGCATAATAATAAATTAAACGTCCAGTTTTATGCCCGCATCCACACAGTGCATGCGCGTTGTTGCCGAGAGTATTCATTGCGGTCCGCGCTCTTTTTGGCTTCGGTGCCTTGTTAAATATTATAATTTCCACAGCGCGGAATGAATGTGGCTGGCGGCGCCACATCTGGTATTGTCGATGACGGGGGGGGGGGGGACTTATAATTATAATATGTACAATGTCGATGGATGCGCGCGGCCGTCGGTGGACAGATGCCTGACGGGGTGGAGTTGCTGCGCACGCCCACGGAAATTAAATTTAAAATATTAAAATCCATGCCGAAAAGGATATTCATTCGTGAATGGTATTCTTTGCTCATGGACCAATTTTATTTAAGAGCACGGGGCCTAATCGGATTTTCAAATCGCTGCTGCAATGGGGATGGTGGCATATTATATTAGCGCATGTCAATAACAGAGAATATGTGTGCACTACATCATCCCGTTAAGACGGGCGGGAGAGGGAGAGGGGTTTTATTAAATTTCACACATCGTGCGTGGGTGCAAAGCGGGGGCGCGCAAGGACTAATTTTCTACATGGCGGATTTTTTTGCGCATACCATCCATACAAATGCGCCGCATTAATGTCAGTGGGTCTGCTCTGGAGCACGCCTCCACGCAGATTGTCATGTCGAGTGGTTTAGCGTTAAGGAAATCAAAGACGAACTCTGAATTCAATTTCGAGTCCCTTCGGAAAGCCACTCGAACAACAACACCAACCCAAACCGAACAGGAACACAATGCGCACGCGGGTCAAGTCGCCTTCCTTCCTTCCTTCCAAGCAGCCACCCCGCATGCAAAGACTACAGATGAATATTAACTAAACACGATTCGAATTCAATTGCCCAATGCACAATGCACAATACAATGTGTCCTTCCCACGGGTTACCTTTGCATTCTTTCTTTCAGCGCTTACAGTGTTAGTAGATGAGCTAAGAATGTTAATTTGGGACAACACAGAACCAACCCAGAGAAGCATCTGGAGATTTGCGAGGACAAAGCCGAAGGACTATTTTCTGGCGGGGGGGTGGGGTGGTGGGAGTGTTTGCGGAGAGTAGTTTCGTCGTCTGCGGTAGCTGTAAGTCACGGCCGCACGCGCCCTCCCGGAGGTGTCGCGCGTATAATGACGACGTCGGAATCTGTGCGGACGTATCTAAAACAATGATGATGGTTTTGGGACTTAATTAAACTCCTCTGTCTTGTCATGTTTATACAGGCGCGCTCTTTGTGCGCCGCCACGGGCCGATGTCGATGCGGCGCGAATATATGTTGTTTTGGTTCCGTTACACGCAGCGCGCTCGCTCCTCCGGCATTGGCTGAGACGACATTGCCGGTTTATAACTTGTCATTACCATGAAATGCGCCGAGATTTGTCTATTCACTCAACTATTGCCATGCGAGTGAGTGGTGGCAGCCGCAAACGTTAAATTGAGATTGCCCCGCGGATTATTACGCTCTTCTCTCGGGGATGGGGCGGGTTTTAGCGTCAAAGGAGTAAGCGGATGAGGCCGGCTCCCGGATATTGGGATGTGTTCGTTTCGCTCGCGGGCGCATCCCAATTGAGATATCTGCGAGAATACTTCGCTGTTTTAGTACCAATTAGTATGATATTTGTTCGTCTCTCTATCAACATGTGTTCCGCGCAAATCGTAAATTTCGGCGCGTCCCCAAATCCCACCGAATGCGGAGGAATTGAATTGCGAGCGCACGTTAATAAATTATAAAACGCGGCTTGATTTAGCGCCGCTAACCCAAAAATGTCATTCAGAGAGAGCATTTATTTTGCAAATGTAGCGATTTCCACACACACCACACCTTGGCGTTGACATGTCCTCTGCACTCGTCCACCCCCTTCACACCGGATGGTAATTAGGTTCGCGAACGGGTTACCGCAAAACCAACTTTCCCAGTTCCAGTCGTCGTCGAGGCAAGTTTTGACAGTCCTTACTAAGTAAGTAGGGCTTTTCAGCTAAAGTGTCGCTGGCATTGCGCCGGGCATCACAATAGCACTCGCTGGCAGCAGGCAGCAGACTGCTTTTCTTCATGAATCTTGAACTTGACGAATAATACCGACCGCCCCCGCTTGCTTGCTGGGAGAGTGGATTGGTTGCGTGCGCAAACTCGCGAAACTCTTCCGTTTCCATTCAGCCGATTAAGAAGAGCGAAGTCGATTGTGTCTAATTATACCTTCTGCGCTCGCCTTGCTTCATCCCCATCCGCAACAATGCGCCAATGTGCTTCATAACGCTAATGCCCCCTGCGTTTTAATGTAATTTACCTTGCTCGCCGCACAGGTAGTACTCTCCAAGGCTTTTCGATAATTTTCTCCGGTGTGTGCATGTGCGCGCTTGAACCCCGCCCTGCTTGCACGATTTGTCAATTGTAATTTAGTAGCTTGACGTGGTAAGACCCAAGGCGGCAGGCAGGGTCTTTCTTTATCAATTATTCCGCCTCGATACTATTGTGAGCATAAAACGTCGTGTCTCGCCCTTGATGGCGGGGGAGAGGGTAGAACGCGAGCAGCATTATGTCGGGGAAACCCCCAATTTTCGGAAACTCTCGTGTGCGCATCGACGGTGGGTGGGTGGTAACAGTGGCGCGACCAAACCAGACATGCAATAGTAATGAAACACGATGTTCGAGTGTAATTCTCGAATTGCGGACGGGTGGAGGACGAGGAGCGTATATATATTTGATGCAGGTAGCAATTCGGGTTGTGGGGGTGGAAATTTCGACGATGACGTCCATAAGCGCGCGCAGGCAGGGCTGCAGCAGCTTCAAAACACGGTTGGCAGTTAATAGCGGACATGCGATGCGCGCGCTCGGGAGACTTTTACCGGAAAATCAAGACATAGTTAGCATTGTTCCGCCTTTGAAATGCGCGCCCATCGCCACCGGTTTTATGCGATCGTCGTTCTCGCAGTGTACTTTAACGATCCAAGCTGTTGGCAGGAGCGCTGCTCGGTGGGTACAATTACATCTCATCGTAATGTCCTGCCTCTTTGTTGTCCGCTTGCCGGACAGGACAGTCCGGTTTTGAATTTACTTCCGGAGCGTAATGACCCTTGGCTGCTCTGCCATCCGGCGGACAATTCGTCAGAAATTACCCAAAGCATATTTCACCACTATGGTATATTTTATGCGCAATTATAACATGTATAGATTTTCCTTGCGCGGGTGGGTGTACATTTCGGGAAAAGTCAGCAGACGGGCAGAGGAAAGGTTAAGAAATGTCGTGGAAGCGGATTTATCTCGGTTTCGGTTCGGACACGTCGTAAAGCAAATTGGTTCCAATATCTGAAACTCTCGCCCTACGTGCCGACGACGGCGACGGGTATCCTAGTCGTGGTGGTGGTGGTTGCGGGCCCCGATGACCGCAACGGCGAGTTATCGCCTCCCCCGCACACGCGCTTTCCTCCTGTCATCCCTTTTCTTTGGGCGCCGATATCGAAAATCAGCTTTCGCCATGCTTTCTCATCGAATAACACGCAATTCTTATGCGCAGCGGCGGCCCTATTTATAGATTTTCTCGCGCCCCCTTCTCGGACAGAAAATCTCTTAATATCAATTGTCATATTATATTGAATACACGACCCCTTTTGCGCGAGGGTGGGCGCTCTTGGAATGCCATTATTTATAAATCTTAAAATCCACCCTTAAATGCGAAAAATCCAGCTTCAGCGCAATATACATAAAGCATTCCAGCTGCTAGCTGGGTGGAATGCGCGTGATCTTTTGATGCAATTGAAAGAAAAGGTTTGCCGCCGGGTGGAGTAAGGAGCGAGTGACGAAGCGCAGCGCCGGATACAATGAAGAGTGTCGCGCAGAATTCGTTATGGACGCGTACATCCGTTTTTCTACTTACCCATTCTTCCCTTCGCGCGGGGGATGTCATCTTCAGTTACGGCCTAATGGTTCTTGGGTGGTGCGAATGCAACGCAGATTGAATCCCACCCCCTCTTATTCCATTTGCACCCATCTTTTTAGCATAGGCGCGCGCAAAAAAAACCGAGCAAATCCTTCGTAATGGATGATTATTGGCATAAAATTGATCCCGAGTTTTATGTGACACACAATTAAAATGGAAGAGATGGGTGCGATATATGACGAAGACGAGATTGCGGATCAGAGTAATGTTTGGGGATGAATCGGCAGAATTCGTTATTTATTGGTTGCCGATTAAGATCTCTGCCGGCGGCGGTGGTGGTGGTAGTGGCGGTGGTTGGTAGGTGACGGCCGTTATTCCTATCATATCGTCGTTGTAGACCTAGGTTGATTTAAGAGGGTTTGGCGTTATCGGGGCTTCCTATAACCTCTCACATGTGTAATACACGTTTCGCGTGGCATATAACAACAAAACTGATAACAAAACAATATGTGATGGCGGTGTTTATGAGGTGTTAGCCGCTTATATCGCGTCGCGCCATCGTCATACCGGTGTGCTACTCTTCGGGCGTCGCGTTTATCAAAAGCCTGATGCGCGCCGCTATTAATTTATCGCTCGGATATTGGGGTAGAACGCGGGCGTATCGCGTCTCTTCGTTCGGCCCACCGCAAATTCTCTAAGCGCGCGGGCGTGCATTCAGCTCGAAATTGAATTTACGGACATTGTATGAACGTAACGTACGTATTTCGACTGTGCACAAAATTTCGCCGATTCGGAATCGATTTCGGGGCGCGCGCGCGTGTGAACTTTAACACTTCGCGCAACTGTGTTTGCCATAACCGGCAACGGCAAGGCGCCGCGTTTGTGGAGACTATTATTCAAGTGAAATCAGACGTGAACTTTTCTGCTTGATCGACTGGCTGAGTGAGTTTATTGGGCGTCGCCAAGAAGTCGACGCAATATGTTCCTACCCCATATGTGGTCGCCCCATTCTTGTTTTTTTCGGAAAATGAAATTAAACTAAACTATTTTATAGATTTTTTTCAAAGTTCAAGGTTTTGAAATGCTGGGTTCAGGTTTTGTTGGGTCTATTGTTCATATCGCAGCCGTTTCAATTTTGCAAGGATAATAGGGATTGTCTTCGGTAGGATGAGCTTGTTCACACCTCGATAAATATTTACCTGTGCATGACTTGAACGTTTTTGTTTTCTTGTTGCAGGTAAGCACATTCGGGCACGGGTCCAAGAAGATATTCGGTGGCTGCGAAGGGGTAATTATTATTTTATCGCCGTGCATTTTTCGCTTGAGCGAACGGTGATTGAGTCGTCGCCGTCGGAGAGGACAGGTGTGATGCGCCACGGTAAATATCTCTTGACGCGTCACCGCCCGTCGACGTCGACAACGCCTTCCGTCGCGTCGCCGTCACTTGTCATTCCACTCTGTCGAACGGGGGGTGGTTGGTTGGTGGCGGCAAGTGGCACTCGCCCACGTCCGCAAGCAGCAGCACTTAACAGACACCACCACTCTCTCTCTGCCTCCCCAAAGCTCATTCTTAATTTACGCGCCCATTACTCATTCCTTGCTCGTTTCCAATCGCATAAGTAATACGTAATACTTGAAATTAATTCACGATTTTCGAACGCGAGGAAAAATGGTGACACTTTCCACGTAGTGAAATTTTTTACGACGGTCCTTCCCATTTCCCAGGATACATTTCTCCTCGGGATTTTCGGGCGGAACGCATAACCGTTTTCGATTCGCCGCTATCCATGCCGATTGACCGTGTGCGGGGGGCGATTGATAAAATATTCAACGTGCGCAAGATAGTACATACGTAGCAGCGAAATGAAAATTTAAGCGGAACTTTGTTGCATTTTTATTCACGACCGCGCGCGGAAGAAGCAGGAAGCTTGAGTGCATTCTCCACGAAAGGATAAATTTCCTCTCGGCTCCTCTCTCTCCACAACAAGTGTCCACCCATCTAGTTGGAAATGATTTATGGCTGCCGAACGGCTTGTTTCAATAATGGAGTTTACGTTTCCACCGTGAAGGGAGTGAGAGGGGAGCCGCTCACTTTTCCCATATATCTTTTTACTTCGTAGTTTTTTCCTTCGGCTTCGACGCATAACGTCTCATCATCATTCTCACCCTTTTGTGTCCGGAGATAGTATATGGATAGATAGACCTTGAGGGGAAATACTTCAACGTATTGACATTCAAATGGCTCCTTTAAGACACACCGTGCATTTTGCTTAGACACTGTTGGCAGGCGATATTAAAAAACGTGGCGCGGGAAATGGAAAAGCTTATAAAGAAAACTTTACTCTGACTTTCTTCTGAGATTCTTTCAGTGCTGCGTTTGGAGTTATAAATATAAGTCGAGCGCCGGGCGAGTCCAGCTAAAGGAAATTTTGATTAGTACGTGTAAATACCCGTGTGACTCGCCTCGCCGGGGAGGGCGGGCGAAAGTTGTTTATACTTTTCCGTGTCGCTCTTTGAAGAAGACTGGCGCGCGCGACGTCGTCGTCTAATTGCGACGACAGCCCTGAATAGATCTTTATTAACTATTTCTGCGTCTGCAGCAAAGCACCAACCAGCGCGCTGCGCGTTCTCTGAAAATCCATTTTCATTTTATTTACTCGCGCAACGACAACGACGACGACCTCCTTGCAAACTTTTGCGCGCCGGCTGTAACTTCGCAACACATTCCGCGCCGCCGAAGGCTTGATGTCGTCGGACACGGCATGCGTGCGGCGTACCTGGAAAATCATACACATAAAAGTCGGGAGGGCCGTAAACGTTACGTCTTAATCAAGGT
Source organism: Myllaena sp. GC000078 (assembly GCA_030264135.1). NCBI lineage: Eukaryota > Metazoa > Arthropoda > Insecta > Coleoptera > Staphylinidae > Myllaena > Myllaena sp. GC000078. The sequence continues at coordinate 19,956 of JARJDR010007950.1, read as the reverse complement.
GCACTTCGCACGATCGTTTCGCGCACGGCCGAAACCAATTGCTGAAAGGCCGCATGTGCTGTTTGCAATTTTTAAATTTTATTGTCGCACACGGCACAAGGTAGAGAGACAAAAGCGTCGAGGCTATAAAAACTTTTGAAAAGTTATTTCGGTGCGATTGCCGCCGCACCGCCCAATTGTTTGCTCCGCCAATGATGTCTGTTTACTTGCACTCTCCCGAACATAAAATAAATAATTGTTGCACAACTTTGTTGTTTGCAACGATCTCTTTCTTGTCCAGAGCTATTATTATTCTGCTTGTTTCTCCTTTTTGTCTTTGGTGAAACGAATGTATTACTTACTTATTCTTGATGCAAGTGTTAATTTCTCATAGCGATAGAGGATAGAGGTGAGGCCGGCGTTGGCGCGTGGGTGGAATTAAATTGAAGTTGATTTATTGTCCGGCCGCCGCGCCGCGCGCGTCCGTTTCTCTTCGTTCTTCTTAATCAGCGGCGCTGCGACTGAGACACGGTATCAACTTATCGCCTGGTGTATTAATTACAGTCCGCGCGGGCGCACTCGAGTGAGATGTTTTCCATTTTCTAATAAATAATGCATCATCGACCGGCGCTCGTTATTCCTGTTAGGGTGCGCCCACCGGCATATGTAGGCGCCCGGAAAAAAAAAACGACGACAATGCATATGCACCGCGGCGGCTTAGAAATTTCCGCATTCGACGCTTCTGCGTATTTATTACACCGCCGCAGATGCTATGATGATGATGGTAGTGGTGCGTTGGAAAGTTTTCCGCGGAGCGGTTTTGCGGCAACCGGCTTTTCCATCCAGGAAGTGGGTTGGGGTTCGGTTGGAGGAAGTGCATGATGTGCGCGGCGCAGGCTGGCGTAAATATTCGGAATGTAAACTTTCAATATATCGGACCGCCATGGATCGATAAATGTATGTATGGATGAGAAGAGGAGAGGTGAAAGATGGTGATGGGTTATAGAAAATGTTTGTGCATGCATTATTTACTGGATGTTACCAAACATCTCTTTAAATCATATCCGGAATTTGCCTCTTTACCATCTTGATCGTTTTTGGTAACGAGATGGAATTTGCATTGCTGTTAAGTTGAGTTAAGTTGATTTGAACGGGAAAGTGGTCGAGAAGTTTACGAAACCCTCATTGGATTTATGATAGGTGCTTTCGGAAACCCCATACCCATAACGCATCAGCTATAACCCACTCTGCGTTTCGCTAAACAAAAGCCGCCCTCCTTCCCAGTCGTGGAACGTGCGTTTTTGGGGAATCGAAAATTTAATAAAAACCGAACAAGGCAAAAAATACGCGACGCATTTTGCGAAATTGCCAAATTGTCAAATTGATTTTTGACACTAGCAACAACCGTGGCGAGGAGAAACTTGCCAAACAAAGAGCCGGCAAGCATATACGAAGGCGTCGCGGTGGTCCTCCCTCTGCAGGGAGATGACGCGCGTGTCGGTTGTATTATTGAATTTGCAACTTTTCCTAATACACGCCAGCTACAACGTTATCCTTCTCCGGCGCGGCGGCGTCGCACCAATCTCCTCGCAGTCTTCCGAATTTGTTTGACGAGTTTAATAAGATTCTCGTGATTTTTTCACTTTCCGCCCTCGAGACGCACACAAAGCGCCACAACAACAGATGCATTTCGATTCATCGTGCACTTGAAAATTTAAATCCTCCCCTAAAATAATTTCCCAATAGTGAAAAGTGATTATATGATTTCTGTTTCCCTATCCATTCGCCCGGCGTGTAGTTTAGACACCTTCTTCTTGGTTGGGGAAAAAGACACCGTCTGATCGGAGATCTAGGAGAAGAAGAAAGAGGGGGCGGAAGTTGGCTGAGACCGGCATTAAAGGGAGAAAAGATCCCCAGCCGTGATCCTTTGAGATGTTCTCTAGGCTAGACCAAGGGGGGAGGGCCTTGCCAACCAGTTGTGTGTTGCGACCGATAAATAATCCTCCGATTTGGCGCACCCCCCACACACCCACCCACGCAACCACTATTATTATTTACCACTCGTCGCTCGTGTTTGGCTTTGATGTTTAGCTCACGTCCACCACCGCATTTGTGCATTTTCAATGGTGAAAAAGGTGGCGAACCACTACTAACTTGTTTGCGATGCAAAAAGAACACCATTTCCCCACTAGCCTAACTGCTTAAAGAAGGAGCAGGGGTGTTTCTTTCCTGTGGCCAGAAAAGAGATTTGACCCTCGCGTACTTAGCACGTTTGTAGTTTTGAGTTTGTTTGATCCCTCCGTTGGACGTGTGCAATATTGATTGTGTTGCATGCTTAATGGCCACTGTCGACTTTCTTATCCCATTGTTGCAAATGTCTATTCTATTGGTGGAATAGTTTCTTGTTGTTGGCTGCCACCACCGGCACCGCGCAAGTTTACTTGCGAATACCGCCGTCGGCGTCCGGGCTGCTGACGTGCGAAGTGAGCGGAAAATACAATAAATTCTTGTGCGATCTTCAACAATAACTCTCTTGGCTACTCCCGAAGTCTTGGCCACTACGGTTGCAAACGCTCTTTGCTCTCGCACGCCATGGAAATTGATCTACGAGACGGCACTTAATTATGGGGGGTGAAAACGGCTGCTGCAATTTGTTACGCTACGATACGTGCCGACCAGCGAAAATTAATTTAACCCCCTTTACGTTTCAAGCACTTAACTCTCGTGTTTGGAAAGTTCAACTCTAGTTATTTACTCTAAGAAAATATTTCAATTAATATTGTATTACTATTTAGCGACTGGATTTCACGTTTTGCATATGACAGTATTTATGACCTCATCAGTGCGAGCGGGGTGAGGCCGAGAGTGGGAAAAGGGTTGCGAGAATAAATTCACCGGCTCGGACAGGCTTCAGCAATAAATTTAATTTAAATCCAATTTTGTAATTAGCGTAATTAGTGAGTCCTTGGTGGCCTGACCGGACCATTTTCGATTCCCCTCGCTTTTTGCGCGCGGCGTGTTCAAGCGGTGTAAATAATTCGCGTTTCGCATATCGCGGTGGCGAGGGCGCATTTTTGAAGGCCACCACCACACCTATTCCACATCCATACATTAAAGAGATTTAATATCAAGCGCGCGGAATTCGTGGAATTGCGGTGATATATCCTCGGATAATTGTTTAATATTCAACCGCGCTGCATTAAAATTTCAAATTGTTGAAGAATTATTGCGCAATCACAAGCGGCGGGATGGGCGGAGATTGTAATCACGTTGCGCATCGGTATTTATCACCTGCCGACTCGGGCGTTTAGTGCGTTAAGAAACCGAGATGTGCTCTCGATCAACACATAATTGAAATTTACGGCTCATTAGAAGTGACCTTGCGCTGGGCGCGGCGCAATTAAGATAATTAACGCGGAGCGAGTGACCGGCACGGCGCGGCGGCGCCTAATTGGATATCGAATAATATTTCAATCGGGTCGACTCCATATCCCTCCATAGCAAACCGTCATCATTCAGCATTATCTCGTCACGCTGCTGCTACCGCGATGGCAGTTGAGGATTAATTAATTAACCCTGGTTCCGGTGGCGGTAATTAACCTCAATTTGCTAAGATTGCTTTCGATTGCAGTGCATTCGATTTCTCGCAATTTGAATGCGACGCAAAGTTCGCTTGGTGGAACACTTGTCGTGTAGCAATGTGGTGGAGGAGGGTGGAGGGTGTCATGCGCTGTCAGTTTGGTAAAGCGCGTGGTATGTCGTTGCATTGTTAATGCGCACCGTTTCACCTGTCACCTGCGTTGTATGCGTTGCTGCTTTTATTGCACTCCCCCTCGATGGTTGGTCGTCTAGCTGAAGACCCCAAAACGCACACCGTCGATTCCTCCAACGCGCGTAAATATTTAATCGACGATAAATCGCAGACGCACCGGGAGAACGAGGAGGGATGCTGCAGGCCCCGTGACTTCTATTTCCCCGGGGATGCAACCCCGACGCGTGTACTTTTGGGGCTGGACGATTGCAGGCGTTTTTGACAGCCGGAGAAATGCATCTTGCATCCAAGGCATGCATTAAAAATGCACGCAAGGTGAATCAATCCCGTATTTCACCTTCTAACCTAACAGGAAAACTTGCTCGTCGGTCATTTAAGTTATGAGAGATTGTCTCCATTTCTTACACCCCCAAACGCACGCAGCTTCCTTCTTCTGCGTCTTCTTCAATCTCGTGGGAATTATTGTAATTTATTATTGTCGTGAAATGGTAAAATATTTATCATCCGTGCGTGCGTGCGTGCGTGCGTGAGTGCGTGCATAGGTGGGTGGTTTTTTTTTTGCATCGTAAAGCCGAAAACACCCTGCCAGCCAGCGGCTGCGCGCTATAATATCATGGGCGCCATTCTTCCGCCCACGCCACCACCATCGCCGCAGTCGTACGAAATGAAACATTACCTTCGACCCGACACCCTTAAAAAGCATCCCTTTTTAAAATATGTATGCGTATTGTATGCATGGCATGCACGTGTAGAGGGGAGGTGTAGCGGCCGAGCATAAAATTTATACACGAGTGAGGGGGGTGGATGCATGGGAGCGCGACGCGACCGAACGCGGCGGCGGAAGAGTTTCGCATGGGAGAGATTGTATTGTATCTCTTCGGGAGGGCGGCGCGGAAAACATTCATTTTAATTTCGCCCAATCTCGTCGCGCGATAAAATTTTCGATTTTTTTTTGTTGGATACATTAAAAAGCGGCGAGTTGGATACGATTTTCGGAATCACCGGCACGGCACTATTCCGGAGTTGAGCAACAAAAGTTTGGTGAAAGGTGCATTAATATACATTCCAATCAAGTCGCGGTCCTCCGAACTCGTTAAATTGTTCTCATAAATTAATTCCGAGTTAACAATACTTTATGCCGCGCGTTATATCATCATGCACTTTATTTTTATTACAATGTGACAACGCGCCCCACTCGCCTTACCCGCCGTGAGTTGGATAAAGTTTCGCTCGGCGCGATAGTTATTATCGTTTTTCTTCGTATCCAACTTGAAATTTCCGCCCGCTCGAATTGTTATCGCCGTGGCAAGACGTAGCTACCTAAGATTGATGAAATATTTAAAACGTTTCCACATCGCTAACCACTTGCATTTCCTTTTGTTTACAGGTATGTTGCTGGCTGCGATAAATTCGCAAGTATTGTTGTTCGAAGCGAAATCTCCGATAATCAATGCCGGCATGCCGTTGACACAAAGGCACACACGTAAACCAAACGGAATGAGCAGTAGGAATGAGGGTTGATTAATTAATAATTACGACGACATTCATGAAACTATGTTATGCGTGCGTGTTCACTGCGGGCGCGCGCGCGCTCTTTGTTTGTATAACTTTTACATGAAAATCATGCGATGTGTCGTGTGGTGGTCGTTTGCCGTTTTTTTTTCCAAGCCACCGAACGTTAACTATATGTCTCACGGCATTTTTTTCTACCCAGAACACGACAAAAAAAAACCGTCGTGGTTTTTGCTCTGCGGCACGCATGCAAATACACTCTTTGTGGCAAGAGGCAAGGCTCTTTGTTCCTCCCACCACCCCGCCGCCCGTCGCGCGCGGTTTGTGTTTCTCCTCTTAATTGAATGAATTAATTATGATTCTGCGGAGGGATTATTCCGCAGTGCGCGAGCGCGAACGCGAACGCGTTCAAGTGGAATCGGCGACCTTTTATGTCCTTTCACATACGCGAGCGCGCGCGCGCGCGTCCAAATCAGATCGCGCGAGTGCTAAGAGAAGCATATTTAACTCTCGTGAAACGGCGAAATCCATTAAAGATCCGACTCGGAAAGTTCGCGGGCGGGCCACTTACTTTGGCCGATGAGCTTGCGCGCCGCGCCATTTCGGGCTTTGTCGAAATTTGATCGACTTCACTACGCGAGCGCCGCGGCGCGCCGATGGTTATCTTCCTCCCGCTCGGTTAAAATGTGTTCTTGGCCTGGTTTCCTTTCCGGATCGTGAAGTTCCTTCCGGCGGCGCCGCGCAGAGCCAGGCCACATTGTTGCATCGACCGGAAATACAAAATTTTCGTTTCGCTGCGCCGCCCACCCTGTGCTTGCTTGCTTGCTACTCTTGTCTCGACTTAGTGGCAGTGGATGGGACTTAACCGCCCCCTTCTTGCCACGGTTCGACTTTTATGGCCGACGCTCGCAGGATAATAATTTTTATTTGCCTTTTATTCTTGCACTCTTGCGCCACGATTCGATTTCCGGCGTAGTCGACTTCATCGCCTAATTTCGTTTTATTTCGATTCGGTTATTTTTTCGATTTCCATTAGAGAAGCAATGGAGGAGGAGAAAGAAGAAGAAGGCGAAAGTTGCGACCCATCCAATCTATCACCAACGTCAAACTTTCATATACGCTTTGCGGACAATAGCAAAACGCGATGGGGTTGGGGAATGCGGGGGTGACATACATGCATTTTCTGGTGGTCGGCTTTTCATATTCAACCATCGATAATTGCTGTCGGCTTACGTTTTGCACAGTGGCGATTCGGGGATGGTCGCACGATGATGATGAATGCATAGTGAACGTTCGCTGGCGGGCACGAACAACACATCGCAACTTTTTATTTGTACGGTTTTCAATGACGGGGAAATTTCCGACTATAATAGTTTCCCGACCGCAACGCGAATTCAATTTTTGTGTGCGCCGCCGCCTGTCCGACATGCTGATGAGCGATCGATGTGATGCGAATTTCCAACGCCAATACAAAAGACAACAAAACAATACGGGGGGCGCGGAATAATTTCCATTCAGCCACCAACTCTGCAAAACTATCTCTGTCGCAGCTCTGGCGCAGCTTTTCAGTGTTTGCATGGCGCTTTGTAATGATATCAGTGGTGCAGCGGGTCGAACGGTAATCGTATTTGAAAGGGTTGTTTTTGTCGCCGCGGAAAAAAATACCACCAACGGGGGGTGCTCAAAGGATCGAATCTTAATAGTCGGCCGACTTATAAGGGTGGTGCGCGCAAAGGAAGACGAATGCCGCCGTTGGCCTCCATAACCGCATGATTTAATACGTCTTATCACCACTTTAAATATTTAATATTTCACACCAAAGACGCGCCGCGTTGCGATATGTTAGAATTAACTTCTTTACGTCTTTACTTCAAGTATTTTAATTTTTTTATCCACTCTGTGATTTATGGGCGCAAGGCTCATCGCATTCATTGAATTTTTTCAGTTATTGAGTCCTTTTCTTCAAAGCGCGCTTCTTTTAGGAGCATAAATAAACTTTTCTAATCTTTCCCTTGCGTTTCGCATGTAAATGATTGGAGTGGAGTGGAGTGTGGGTGGTGGTACAAGAGTAAACCGCCTCTAATCCGATTTTTCGATGTATAGCTATAGACGCGTTTGAAGTTGCCATTTTCCCAATTTACGGCGCGCTGTCTTTGCAAACGAGAAAAATTTCGCATCGGCGTTGTCGGGGTAGAGGGAGGTTGTTTATCTGGCGTGGTGGAGGAAATAGGGAAAAAACGACGCCGTAAAAAGAGGGAATTATTTAAAGCGGACGCGCACAAAAGGTGCAACTAACTATCAATTTCGGCCGTCGTTGTGTTGCGCGTCGCGATTCCATTTCATCTTAAATTAAGTCATCTTTTATATGCGCTGGATGCCGCTGCTTGGCAATGGCATGGAATGGGATCGTTGAAGATTTTCGGGAGGGCGACCCAGGTTTTAAGTTACGAGCCGCCCTCCCTTACCCTCCCTTGAAGAACATCATGTGCGTATATTTTTATAGCATTTAGAGATGCATTTAGTCCAGATGTTGCCGCATTGCAAGACTGAAAATATACTCGCGTCTCAAGTAACTTCTTAATTGAAGCATTTTAGAGGAGGGATTGGTTTATTTTGCTTAGTAATGCAGAGGATAATTATAGCAGGAGGAAGAATATTATTTCCTTTTCTTGAAGGAAAAATCATATTGCAACATAGCCATATCCATAAATATCAATGGTAGCAAGAGTAGTAGTAAGGTAGCAGGAGTTTAGGAGGGTTCCCGGATGCGCACCATAAATAATAACCCCTATTTTCTATTCCTATTCCTATTTGAGATTTTTATTCTTTATTCCGATTACACCGCCTCGAAATGTAAAAATCTCGATGTGTGATTGAAGCCGAAAATACCGAAAAAGGAAGGGCAGCGCCTTGTTTTAATAAAAACCAAGCGAAGCGCGTCAATTTTCCACGCGACGGAATGCTTCCTCCCACCGTTCGTTCGGGGTGCGCCTTAGTTAGATAAATATAAAAAAGTAAATTGTGCGTGAGCGGCGAACGTTTACAATGGCAATTTCACCCGTCGGCGTCGCGCAGAGCGACTTCGTCGTCGCCGAACACATGCTCCAACCGTGCCTGCCGCCCTCCGACTTACAAATTGCTGCAAATATATACAAACTAGTCCTTCTCGCGCGCCGACGGCGACGTTGTCGTAAGGCGGCAGCCGTGGAGGAGTAGGCGGCGGGAGACAAATGAAAGAACGCGTTCCGTATTACTGTCGCGCCGGCAATGTACACAATGAATTTTCTTATTAAATCATCATTTGTATTGGCTTTTTTCATTCGCAAAGACTCGGCGGCGCTGCATAATGGCAGTGACATTAATAACGGGGCGCCGTGTTTCCGATTCGCGTCAAGTACATTGCTCCACGTTATAATTATTATTAATCGTTGCGTTCTTTGCGCCGCGCGCCGTTTACGACGACGACAAACCCGTAGCTCTTAGTTTCTGCATTTTTACGACGATGTTTGTGGATATTGCAAATTGACTTGTTAAAAATTTTATGACACAGAATTTATTTACTTACTTAAGCGCCCAGGCACAACGAACGAACGAACGTCTTCATCACTGCCAAACACGCGCAAGCGCGCATCATTACCAGCCACTTCCGGCGCGATATGATGGAGTCATTAAAAATCAACTCGGCGCTGATGACTATCTATGGCAATGGCGGTAATTTAATTGGTAGTAGCGTCGCTCGCTCGTTTACTGTGCTGGGTTGTTGTCGTTTTCGGTGTCGTTTATGCAAGAGGAAAAGCGAGAGCGCTTGTAGGTAGGCAGACGCGACGCAACGGACATCAGGTGCACGCGATTTCCCTCTCGGCGCTGCGCGCGTACTAAATACATCATTTGCGAGTTTATTGGGCAGATGCGTCCGCACCGAAAGAATCGAAACATTCACACAAAACAGCGCGCGGGGATAACAAGTTCGGCAAAGCGGACCAATTTCAATCTGAACTCTGTCTTCGTACCGAGGGAGGAACATACGTTTTCGATGCGGGGAAACTCGGAAATCCTCGGCGCAGTGGAACAGGTGTAGCGGGAGGGTAGCAAGAAAATAGGTGACTGCATCGCGGGGAGTTTTTAATAAATTTTCGATGCAGACGTGGGCTCTCCTTAAATCATACTTTATTAAGATCGTTTATCTGAAATATTACATCATGTGAAGGTGTGGAAAGCAGCAGCAGTAGCGTCAGCTCAGTGGAAGAATGAAAAAACGGAATCCCGAATGAAATGAAATGATTCGGTTAAGTTTTTACCTGGCTCGTAAATTTTTTCCAGCTTGGAAATGATATCTTTTATTAACTCGTATTTCATGCGAATATTTAAGTACTAAGAAGGAGAGGAGTGCGTTAAATTTATAATTAATTACGCACGCGTTGCGGCTTATAGTTTTTCCCAATCCATTCGTGCGCGCATAAATTACCCTAGTGACTTAATTAAGCCCCCGCGTATCGACCATCCATCTCACATTGTAATAATTACTTACTCACTATGAAGATTATAGCATTTTGATGAATTACTTTTTTAAATTACAATCGCCAATTGAATAATATTTAAATAGCAATATAAAAAGTTTCTCCAGCTAATAATTTACTTGTAGGAATTTGTAAAATTCCAAATACAATCCGATTATTAATAATTCATAGGAATTCTCTCCCATTTTTCGTTTTTTGTTTTGTTTCGCATGCACATTGTTGGTGTTTTTATATACCTACTCGCTGTTAACCGCAAACCGCAGCAGTTGAAACGTAGAAATTGAGTTATTAAAAAATTCCATTCGTGCGTACGTACGGCTCATCTTATCTGCTTCGAGGCCTCACTCACAGCGGCCACGATTTAATATGCCCGGGATTGCGCCGGATCCTTTTTTTCTTCGTATCTGAATGCACTCTCTCTCTCGCCGGTCGGCAGTAATAAGTGTGGAGTGGCTGGAGTTATCGGCTCTGTGTGGTGGTAATTACGAAACATCGTGCTCGCCGCATAAATATTCAAATTATTCTCATTCTCAAGTGTGTGTGTGTGTTGCTGCGTTTCACTCTCGCTGCTTCTCCGGTCTCCTCCCGCCTGTCCGTTTCGGATTTCGAAAGGAAATTAACTTATCTTCGTTTCGAGTCGTTTCGCCCAAATTATGACTTCCTTTGAATTGCTGCACTGCGCGTGCACACACGCCATCCTTTCACGTGCATTAAATATACATTTTTCAACCACAAATCTAAACGCGTACGTACGCATACGTCGAGTTTTGTTTCGAAAAAAAACTGCTGCAGTGGCGGCGGCTTTATTGCGCCAGCGCCGTCATAATTACAACTTCTTAATCATATTATAATAAATGGTTCTAATGCACGCCCAGGACCGAGGTAAAAGTTTTGGGTTTCGGACAGTTTGCTGTCCGAAATCTATGCAGTGGGGCGAAATACATTTTCGATGATATACGGCGATGATTACATGTGATTATACTTCATAATTAACACATTATTCTTTTCAACATTGACGTGGATGTAAACGTATTCTTCGCCTCTATATGTTTACGTGATAAATTTTATGGAAGCGCAAAAAAATGCACGCGAGACAATGATGTCGACAACTACTCGGAAATAAATCGTCTGGTAAAAACGTTCGTGATAATTATAGAAGATATTAAATACCGAATGGCGCCGATGAAATCGTATTAAAGTTTCCACTGCCGCGCGGGAGGAAAAAATATAAGTAATCTACTTAATTACGACATGAAAATAAATGAATGCGTTAGCAATATTTCTTGTGCGCAAGTTTTTTCTTTCTCTCGCGTCCGCGTTGCTCTATTTAAAAGCGTTTGTCAAACTTTGTTCATTCGCACTCGGCGCGAGCGTCGGCGTCGGCAGCTAGGGGAAAAAATAATTACTTTAGTTTCGAAGATTTAAACGTTGCGATAACGATTGCGAAAGTATTTTTCTTCCGGTGCCTTCCTCATCTCGCGACGAACGACCGAACGAACGAACGGCAAAGTGCGCAACATCGTCGTCGTCGTCGCGTCGCATATCGCCAAATTCAATTAAATTCTATTAAAACTTCTGCGCACCGTCGTCGTCGGCTCGCTCGTCTTTCCACGGCGTTTCGTGTTGCGACGTTTTGATAACGTATGCGTACGTGCGCCCTCCACCCGAACTTTGATCTGATAAAATTATCTTTATCAAAAACAGTGCCTTTTGTTGGCAGTTTTTTTTTTGTTGAAACTGTGATTCGTAATATCTAATCTTCTAAAATGTTTGGCAGTGAGACAGCGTCATATCGTTTAGTTTTTGGGACGATATGACAATAACACACGAGTTGCAGTAAATAAATTATCATATTTGCGAGAGCATTTCGCTGGCAAAGTCGTACTTGCTCGGGGCAACTTCTTCGCGTTTGGCAATGTTTGCATGCTGATACGCACATGCTAAGAAAACATGTCTGGAAGCGTCTAATATATTAAGTCGTGGCCATAATTTTGCTTTATGGAGGAGGGCACACCAATCTCAAACCCCTCGACGGCGACGGCGACGGCGACGGCGGAATGAGGAAGAGGACATTGCTTACTGCTCTGCAGTGGAGCATACTAGTGGGGCGGGATGCGCGCCGCAAAATAGATTGGATCCACTATTCGGATGCACGCCCACGCCCCCCGCCGCCCGCCGTCATATGCGAGCGAGCGAGGAAAATAGGGAAAATCTAGAAAATCTCTTTCGCCACGCCACTGCTCGAGACGAGTTGCCTTTCTTCGACTCTTGGCAGGCGCCAGCGCGCACAATAGCGAAAAAATAAACGAAGCACCAAGCAAGCTAGGCGAACGAACACTTTCTTAGGGGGTGGACCGAAACAATGCAGACGAGCTGGACGCATATACATGCACGAACCATTGAGTTTTATTGAATGAATCAATTGAATACGGGAAAGAGTTCAACGCGATTCGATTGGACTATGCCAATTTTGTTGTTGCCCCTCAACGCTCGACCGACGCGCAGCGTACAAATGAGGGTAGTTTACCCTTCGAAAAGACGTTTCGTTCGAATATAATGTAATCATAGTGGCTAGTGGCTTGTTTTGGTCCGCATTAATTTTATCTTTCAACACGCATATTATCAGCTCCTGCAAATGGCAATTTTATCGCACAACATTCAATTCGGTTATCAGTCATATTTTGCGCGAGCGCGCGTGTAACAAAGTAATTTGCCTGCCATCTCATTAAAACCCACCCGCACAGCGGGCGCAGGAAATATGAAAAATATGGAAAACCTGCCGCTCGGCGCGCTCGCCCTCGCCCGTGTTATCCGTGACCAATTAGGATAAGAGTGTGTAACGGATAAGGAGTCGCCGGTCGATGGAAAAATTAGTTTCCATTACGTTCGCTCACGCACCTTTTACACTACAATACGTTGTGCGCCGTCATAATTCACGTGCGAAACATCAAAATTGGCTTTAAACACCGTCATAAGCATATCTAAACGTCGGCGTCGGTGGGGTGGGTGGGTGTAAACATTGCCGTCCGCACGCGACTCCGTGATGATAGTGTCAACTCTCACCCGTCGTCGCATTTACATAAAGGTCCTTTTCGGTCCGACATGGAATTAACTGCTAAATACTAGTTGCGCGCAACTTCGATAACTCCCTGGGCATGGGCATCTTTTTATTTTCTCTTGATAAATGAATGACTATTCAAAAATCATTTATTCGCCGGGCTTTTAATGAAGCGATGATGTTGTTTAAACATTTGAACTGCTCCGCAAACACACAACACATGTGCATACGGACAAGACTTTGCATTGCATCCATGACACTCGATTTCCTGTTTAATTAAGATCCACTCGTGCAGTGTTCTCATCGATTCCATATCCCGTGTGTGTGTGTTTGTTTGTCCATTGTTTGCTCAACAATTCTTCATAAATAAGTCGGGCGTGCAGACGGTGATGTCGCCGATGTGTAAATATTCTTCTTTGTTGTCCGGTGTTCGTTTTACGATGTGTTTTAGCCGTAGTGTCTTGCGCTTACACTTTTTGTTTACACGCCAACATCAAAGCTTGACATTGCCCGCGAGGCTTGCGTGGATTTTATTATTATGACTCTTTATATTTGCGCACGTAAAGACTCTGATTATTTAGTATATTGATCATGATCCTCTTTTGATGATCAATTTCATCATGGATCTGCTACGTTTATTATGTTTTTATTGTCAATGGTCAAACCAGAATGAATAAAAAGGTTTAAGGCGACTTGCGGTTTTCTTATCGCTCAATATTGCGCACCGGGTTAATACTCGGGTTCGGTATACTTCTCCATTGTTTTTCTCGGGGGCAGCTCTCCCTTCCGCCCCCGTCCTGCACATGCATATTATAATAAACTTGTTTGTATATTTGATGCGAAATTGGACGATTACCGCGTCCCGCTGCGCTATGGCCGCACGTTGCATTGTAATTTCCTAGCTCCCATTACTTTACTCGCTAAAATTATTACGTTCGGCGCAGAAATTTGCTCTGGTTTGCAGGCAATATCGAAAAAACTTAATATTGTTAGAGCGTATTCACTACCTATACGACGTATAAATCTCGAGCTAAGTACGTGTATAACGCGCGCTCGTCATATTTTTCTCGATCTCGTTAAGTACGCGTTTTTATCACCGCTCGCTCACGCATCGACCGATGGCGGGCGCACGTATCATTACCTCGCCGAACAAATGACTATTAAATGAAGATTTCCATCGCACAAGCGAAGAAGACGTGGAGCGTAATCATTGTAATCGCACGCCATTTACTTGTTTCCAAGTCGCTCGTTACAAACTGCGTAGGGCCAGGCATAGGTACGCCGACCGGCGCGCAGCAGCGATTACGTGCAATTACATAGTTCTCGATAAATCCGCGAAAAACATCCGCTTTGCAGGTTGCGCCGCCGCCGTTCTTTTTCCGCGTAACCCATTTCTTTCTCGCAATTGCAGACTGCCGGCGCACGGATGTGGAAGTTGATTATTTTCGTGTGGCGAATAATTAAAAATTTATAGTAGTCGAGTAGTGGTAGCGTGCGCGCTACTAGTGTTATCTCTGCATTCGGTCGCTGGCCGCTGAAATGGATTCAAATATTGCATGATTACCGCATAACTGGCAGCCGGCTGGCAGATAACACACACTCTACTTCCTACCTACTGCAACTTCCGTAATTACCTGTGCGCTCCGCCGCATTAACATAAACTCGGCTTCGGCTGGGGGCAATCTTGACGAACTGTCTCGCCAACCGGAGCGGTTATTTCTTCATTCCACTGAAGTGTGTGGGTATATAACGACCGGAAAAATTATATTCAATTTAATATACATAATATACTTCCATGGAACGTCAAAAGTCGGTCGGACACGGCTTATTTAATTCGAAATTGAGTTAAGAGTAATTTCGAGAATTGTAGCGGCATGCACTTTGCTCGTTAATTTCCCACACTTGGCGCGTTGTCTGCGCACTGATGAGAATAAAAACGATGCGCTTGATAGATGAAATTCTTCGGAATCCTTTGCTTTCCTATTAAGTTGTCCGTTCGGTAATCTTTTCAACTTTTACTTTTCACGATGGAAACAGGAAAAAGCTGGAAATATATGCGCATTGCCCGGCGCGTCCTAATAATGTTTCGCGCGGGGCCAAAGTTTAAGATCGGTCACAATAAACATCCACCGCAAACACAACACAACAACACCGGCGTGTGGTGTGGTATTGCAACCGGCGGCAACGTTTGGCTAACTTCGCGAACTGTATATTACAATTCCTGGCGTCCCGACCGCATTGCCGCAGCCGAGAGGAAATTTCGCGCCAGTGTCCGGTCGGGGATGACCCAAACGGTCACCTCGGCAAACAAACGGCCGGCGCACCGCATATTCGTCGAACATATTCACCCTGCGCACCGCATAGTTGCTTCTCTTCTGTGCGCGACAATCACCCCGTCGCTGCCGCCGCGTTGAAATACTGTTAATGCATTCCCGTGGACCCTCCGAAATTCTTGATTTATGCCTTATAAATCTTCCTCCTTGCCTTCTCTCTGTCTGATCTGCTCTTTACACTCTTTACACAAACTCGTTAAAAGTTCATTCGAGTGTTTAAAATACGATACGATACGTCCGTCTCGAATGTCAGCCGAAGCAAAGCTTTTTATCTTTTAATAATCACCGCATCGACCGCCACATTTCTTTCGTGGAATCATACGTTAACACCGTAAGCCTATGATCCTCGCCTTTAATTGCTCGTTAATTATTTTATTATCCGGCGAAGAAGTACTTGCGGATAATCTGGTGCATTTCCAGGAAACGTAGGTAATTTCTGTTGCGTCATAATAAAAACGCATCTATCGGTCGCGTGCACGATTGAGATCGTCCCACGGTCTAGAGTTCTAGAGCGTGAGAGTTCTAGAGGGTGGTGGTGGGCAGAAGCTCAGTATCAGCGTTCCACCCACATCGTGTCGCCCGATTGGAAACGATCGTATTAGCGCTTAGAAGGGATCGCCTCCTGTGTGACAGAGAGTCAGTCGCGAGGTAATTACGTGAAATTACCTGGCGCACGATTGCACGATGGCAGCGATAATGAAATAGAGCAAATACGGCGCAAGTAAATTACACGTCTTAATTTCCACGGTAAAAGCCGACGCTCCGAGAGAAAAATACTAATCCGTATTAAGCTCTGACGTGTGCGCTTTGTGGTAGCGTATTAATAAGAGCGCCGGTCATCGTGTGCGTGTTGTATTGTTAGGCATCTTCCTCTGCCTGCGGCTGGGGGGTTGCAATGATATTTATGTCTTTTTCATTATTGCATCTGCATCGTCATCGCCATTATTAATAGATCGTATTTTATCCCCAACACGTGTAATGCTTCGTTCGTAGGGCATTTATTAATTTTTGTCTTTCCTCTTCTGTTTGCAGATCATGTGAGGGAGTTCGCCTGCGGCATGATGTACTATCGAACCTTCCATTTGGACGTCAAACGGGATTCCTTATACGTTGGTGCAATGTAAGTACAAATTATAGTACATCTCCATCGCTTGCGTTGTTTTTTATGCCCGAAGACATTGTATGCGCCAGACGAGACGAGGTATTAATAGTGGAACGTGTGCTGAAGTGGTGTTGAGATGATGTTGATGGGATTCTTTTCATGCGCGAGGTGTGAAAATCGACGGGCACTCGCTTTTGTTTTGTCGGAGGAGCGGTCGCCGGTGTAAAAGGCGAGTCTCACGCGTATCACATACGAACGCAACCCTTCCTCCCCCGTGCGGTATGAATGCGAGCGACACTGCGCTGAATGCGCTTATTGTGCCACCCAGTGCGCGCGCTTATGAACACCCCTTTTATTTACACTTCAGATATAACCACGGCGCAATGTTTCCCGTTTCCCGTGTTGTCAAAATCAAACCCAAAAATCACCCCTTTATCATTGCGGCCGGAACCGGAATCGCATTTTTTCCCCAACACAACAAAAACGGGAATTAAAAACCATACCATCATTGTCATGATCATCATCATCATCGCCATAGCCATCAGCAACCCTTTTCTTTTGGTTGCTTTGTAAATAGTAACACCCTATGAGCGGATTTATGCAAGAGTATATCTTAAGGAGCGTTTAATAATACGACACGGAAGCGACGATCAATCACTCTGCTGCTGCTGCTGTTGGGTGGGTGGTGTGGTGTGGTGGAGGTGCCGGGGCAGGGGAAGAGAAAGCCGTGCGGGGGCGCAGATTGCGGCGTGCGCCAAGTTTTGCGCGATCATCCTCTCGTCATTAATAACGACAACATCATCAAAGAGATTACAAAGCGAAGCAGCGCGTTAATTTTTTCGCGCCGAATGAACGCAACGTTCGTTCCCGACGCGCAAGAAGCCGCCGCCCGCCGGCTATCAACAAAACGATATTTTTTGCGCTTGTATTTTTGCCCCATTTACATTTTGTTTGTTATCAATTTTCCACTTCACATGCGCCGGGCGCGGCGTTTTTTTTTTTGGGGGGGGGGCGCGGTTTGGCATAATCGAATGAACGTAAATCTTGATAGGGCTGTCGGAAGTCGAAATCAATGTGCGTGGGTATGAATTTCAAGTGCCTCGGCCGCCACCACCAACCCTCATGTGATTGTTTTCATAGCCCGAATTTGGGTGTCGAAAATCATACATAATCATAATAAACACGGAGGCAACAATATTATTCATAAATTTAATTAATTGGGGCACGAAGATTAATGAGCAAATATTTCAATGACAGCAGTTTTTCGTTAAACGCCACTATCTGGACAACGCATCTAAATGCTAATTTTAATTAAGTATAAAAGCTTTTTCGGGAGAGAAGCAGCAACCACCCCCGCTGCTCATCGAGTGCCCGTGCAAACAGTGCACTCTGTCGCGAGCATATGGCCGAAGGGTTGCTAGTTGTGTGGCTGGCTCCCCATTACTTTAGCCGGGCGGGGGTTGCTTTGGTTGCACTGTAATAATCGTAATATAAAAAATAAAGTTTCGTGATTGCGCCCTCGCCAAGCGAGCATAGTGACGCATTGTCAAAACACGCTGCTGTAACCTGCCCCCCTTCTTGTACATAGCAGGAGCGTCGTCAGTCATAGTTCGCGCCAACCCCTCTTGCGATGTCTTAAATAACTATGGCAGGTCTAATAAACTCTCTGCTTCATGCTTCGTTTGCGTCGTAGTTGGAAAATTCACCATTTATTCACGACAAAACTTTTCGAATTAATTAATATTGTGCGTAATACGGATGGATTCGATTTCAGTGGAATTCGATATTTAAAAGAAACGCAAATATTATTTTCGCCCTTGTCAACGCGGTCGTTATCGCCTTTCCTCTTCTCCCTTCTTGGTGTTTTTTCAGTCTCCAACCGCACCGAGTCATGCTGGTTTCGCCTGTTTTCATATATGCGACGTTGTTTTCTCAATTAGGCGAAATTACTCTACGTTCCGCGCGCACGCAATGCGGGGCCGAAGGAAGCCAACAATTTTAAATGAATTATGTCGGCGGTGAGTTCTCAAAAATTCATTCGTTTTAATTTCCGCGTAATGCGATGTGCATATGAACCTTATATACTCGTACATATTTATAAATAGTCCTTGCGTGTCGCAAACACACAAACATGTCGTTGCTTATCAGACTGGACGAGTGTAATCCATTTTTGACATAATTTCGTGCTTGTTATTTTTGATAACAAAACTCGATTTGATTACATCACTGACCTGCGGAAGCGAATCTTCGATTAGGGGTTGATTTACTGGCTTATCCACCACCACCGCCGGACGCTACCGCCCACTTCCACGTACGCAAGTCTAAGATTACGCCATTTCGTTAAATACGTTCGTTCGGACATAGGTATATATGGGGTTGGTAAAGGGGGGGTTGTACAAACCCGATAGTTAGCGAACGGTAAATTCTACTTTGCGCTGCGGCCGTATCTTCACATTATCACAAGTATTATTGGCCATTAACATTTCGGCCGGAAATTTGAAAGGAAGGTGCGAGCAGGCGGAAGCGCGCGCTCACACGGCATGCGTAGTTCCCTGCCTGTTCGAAGAGAACCTCTCTCACTGCTGCGCACAATAAACTAAAGTTTAAGGATCCATTGGGTTCCTGTTTCTGGACGCGCCGCGCATCAGGTTCTCTCTCGCTTTCGAAGTGTTTTGGGGAGTTGTTCTGTGAAATCGCAGAGGAGTTCCTCGATGTGAAACTCGACTCGACTCGTTTCGTCATCGGGGGTTGTTGCTGCTGCTGCTGCTGTGTGCGCGCGCGCGAATGGGGTGTGTTAACCCTCCAGAACCTTTTCATTATTTATTGCACACGGGGTTGCTATGTGCGTGCATTCGTTGCCTTTATTTCGGTGTCGATCGCGCGGTGGGTGCACCACCAAACCCACCCTCCTCTCTCCAGCTCCAACCCACATACACGGTGGGTGCATGGGCGAGCGTTAATTACACGCTTGCGTAGTGTTGACTCTCGGATCAATATTGTTAATATTTTAGTACGTAACGACGTTAGCGAGAGCGAACTGGGCGATTATATTTAAGTATATAGCGTGCGCGTTGCAACATCTGTCATTTTCGACTCGCATTTTAATCTTTATCCCGGGATTATGAATTATATCACTATCTCACTATCTTTTCGGCCGCGTTGGCAAGAAGTAATTATCGGCAGGAATTAGATCATTTCCCGGTCGGTTTTCCTCCAGTGATTTTTTTCGTCATCATCTTCCTGATGGCAAGCAAGGATTTTATTATATACGATTCGCGAGGCCGCAATATAGATTTGTCATGCGACGGAATTCAATGTCGGCGGCATTATTTATGAGTTACGACCGCTATCGCCGACGACTACGACGACGACGTCGACGTCGACGGGTTTTTTTCACTTATGAATAAAACGTCGCCCGTCGCCGTCGCCGTCGCGCCCGGCCGGCTATTGTCGGAATTATTACATCGAGCATTTAATGTTCACATAGTTCACATATGCCCTTCCCTCCTCCCATCACACACAGAAAAAAATTGGAATCATTTAAGCGTTGCTTCTTATATGTGTGTTGTACAGCGAAGTCCAGAAGTTAA
Source organism: Myllaena sp. GC000078 (assembly GCA_030264135.1). Lineage (NCBI taxonomy): Eukaryota > Metazoa > Arthropoda > Insecta > Coleoptera > Staphylinidae > Myllaena > Myllaena sp. GC000078. The sequence continues at coordinate 93 of JARJDR010007950.1, read as the reverse complement.
GGAACTTACCTGCGTGACCGTCATAAAGTTTACCCTCATAAACGACCTTTTCGGCCAGAAAAGGTGCAGCAGCTATTACCCAAAATATGCAAC